>JAQZBX010021221.1:0-32454 GCA_029593785.1 Cabassous unicinctus
AGAATTTAATGCTGCTGTTCTGGTCTACAGATATGGAAGCTGTTTCTAGGAGCGCTTTAGTCCACCAGCTAAGATGGAGGAGTGTCCTGTAATTTTAGTCTAGTATAGGAACAGTCTTGAATTTTTACCCATCCTGCATCAAGTCTCTATTTGCCAGTTTTTATGGACTGAAATTTCTTGCTAAACTTAAAATGGCTTTAATTTTTTTAAAACTCCGGATATATGGCTTATCAAAGTGGCCCAAGCTTTAGTTCTGGATCAGTAACTTGCACAGTGTCTTCAGTTCCGCTTTTGTGAATACTGAGTTCATCATGGTCTCACTTTTTTTTAGCTGTGGGGCAAAATGGCTAAAAGGTGCTGTTGTAGGGTTTTCTAGTTTTAACTTGCTTCTGAGGACAAAATAAGTGTTGAAGCAGTTTCTCAGCCTGAACACTATTGACATTTTGGACCCAATAATTCTTTACCATAGTTTACTGTCTTTTGTGTATAGGTTATTTTGCAACATCCTGGCCTCTACCGGCTAGTTGACAGTAACCCTTCTCTTGAGTCATGACAATCAGAAATATCTCTAGACAGTGTCGGATGTCCCCTTTGGGGGCCAAAATTGCCCCTGGTTGAGAGCCATTGCTGTAAATTGGCTTCTTAAAATGGTGTGATAAGGTGGGGTCAAGTTGTGTTACAGAAACTAAATCTTAAGGTGCCAGTTAATAGCAATTTTTTTGTATCTTCTGGGCTTGATAGTGCTTTCCTTAAGGAGACAACATGCTATATAAAACTTAAGTATGGCTAAGTATCTTTGGTACCATTAAACATTTTACTGTCTTCCCTGAGCCGTCTTGCCTTCAGCAAATTAACTTAATGAGAGAAGGGGACATTCTGTAGGTTAGGATCCAGAATGCCTCAGAGCAGTGGTGAGAAGCCTACAGGGGAAGGTAGCTAGCTAGTAGATAAGCGAAGAGTCTAACTTATTTAAGGGCCCCATTTATTGAGGAAAGACTTTCAGAGCTTTGTAAGTTCTGGATTTTCTGTTTGAAACTGTATTTAGGAATTGGAAAGTGGCTTATCTCCTGTTTTGGTGTTAAATTCCTGTCTGCGGCAACATGAGTGATCATTGTGCTCAGGGTTCTCCTAAGTTTATACTCTATAAAGGAAGGTATTTATTTTCTGATTGGCCATTCAGATACAGCATTCTTAAGGACATGGAATTTAAGCTATTTCACACCTCAGAGGCAAACTATGAATACTTCAGAGGGTTAAATTACAGTTTGAGGTACAGAGGCTGAGTTAGGAATGAGATTTGAACTTCTGTTTAGAAATTGGTTCCTTGGCTTGACTCTTAACCCCACTCCTTTTACAAATTTGGCATGGTTCACTTTTTCAGGCACTGCTATGTAGTCTGGAGAGTATACTTTTCAATGGTTACTTATGTTAACCTGTATCTTCTGCCTGATGACCTGTTTGTTTGACTTGTTTCTGAAGAACACCCTAAGCCTTCATTCCAGTCAGGGTGTAAGTGGTCATGAGTACAAACACAGATGTCTCCAGCTACACAGCTTTCACTTGGTTTTTTCAAAAAGAGTAATACAAAGCTTGGGCATTGTGCTGTGTTAGATACCAGGTAGCTGGTGGGTGATGAAAGGAGATACTGGAATGTTTACGTATGAATGATCTGGGAATTTGTCACATGCCAGACTCAAAGCAAAAGAAATCCAACTTGTGTTGCTAAATCCTCTTTTGGTGGTGAAGGTGAATTTTTAAAAAAATTCTCAAACCCATTTCCATTTCATCTTGGATAGATGGTAAAGGGCAGACAGTAAATGTCCTAAAACACCTCTCATCCATGTGAGTAACATGTCAGTGTTAGTATAGCAGAGCGCTTACCAACTTGAAGTGTGACTGTTCTGGGAGGGAGCCTTGATGGGATTAGGGAGTAGGTGAAGGATTTTAGCTCTGAATGAAGGAAATTCTACTTTTAACTTATTGCACCTGTTTCTTCTGTAACAGTAGCTAGTCAACTCAGGTTAACTAGAATTTCTAGATTAGTAGGCATTTATATCTCCCTTCTTGGTTCCATATTGGGACTCATGCACTGGCTTGGTTTGCAGCCTTGTGAAATGATGATTCAGTTTATCCATTCGCTGAGTGTGCTGCACTGACCTTCTTCCAAGCCTCGGTTCCTGTTCTGGGAATTCAAGGCTGTGTAGCTTCTACATGCCTTGCAGTCTTGTGGTGTTCTGCCGCGGACAGCTTGTGTGTTGGGGGACTACTGGCAAGAATGATCGGTGTCAGCCGGGGTGAGTCCCTCTGGGTGCCACCTCACCAAGATGAGTGGTGGAAATCTGATCACTTGCTGCAGCCCTTGCACTTTCTTCTAAGCTTATGGTTAAATGTCATAGCAGTTTTTTTGTTTTGTTATTGAATTTTGCTTTTTTAAAAATTTATTGACTTATCACTCATACATGAACATACATAATAAGTGTATAGTAAAAGTTGTGAACTTGAGCAATTTGTTAATAGACACTTCAGAAGTCTTTAGTTCTGCTGTTTCCTTGAGGGCGCTTATAAGGTATGGTATTAGGAGGAGGAAGGGAAGGAGGAGCTAGAAAGTGAGTTTGGATTATCTTCATAATGGAATTACAATGTAAATAACAATTCGGAGTACCATCTAAATAAAGCATGGTACTTTAGCATCTAAAGAGGGCTTGGGAAGGGGTGGTGGTATTAGAATTTTACAGAGGGCTTTTGTGAGTTGAAATAGTAAGAAACATGTTTCATAAGTGTCATGTCAGTCTTTACTATGTTCAGAAATTAGTACAAACTTAGTGTGGCAGAACATTTTTAGATTTTATTTCTTCATCAATGAGTTTGGGACTGGGTAAGGTATGAATACTTTTCCAGCTGTAAAATCTCCTGCTTGGTTCCTGTGACCAGAATACGTAGGCTTCTTGCCTCTGTTTGGCACCACACTTTGAATAGTTTATGGATGACTTGTCAGAATGGCCCCCTCCCTAGTTAGGGGCCTTATTTCCACATGCAGGAATGTTGCTAGCCAGTAGGGCTAAGCGGTATTCTGGATGCTCTAAGATTAGTGGGTGGAGGTGGGTGAAGGGGAAAGTATATGAGGGATGTCACCCACTCCTTTATATCCCGAGCCTTGTCATTTAGCAAGTACTGTGACATGGGGCTATAGGGTGTTGGTTTTGTTGACTAAGCATAGGGACTGCTGAGCTTTTAAATCACTTGGTACTTCTGGAGTTAGTACACAAATGCTGACTTAGAGCTTCTTTTGAATGCTGTATTTGCCCAGCATCGGGAGGAAGGAAGCTTTAATCAGAAATATGCCAGAGCTAGAGTTACAGTTCTGATAACTGTGTCCCTGACCTTGAAGCTTTGTTTGCAGAGATCTCATAAATGGACATGTGGAAATGAAGCCAAACAAGGAAATATTTCATAAAAGCCGTCAAGAATTTATTTGGGAGAGAAAGTATTTAGGTTGAGATGTCAGGGACCATTGTTAAGTTTATGATTTTACTAATGTTGCAAGAAGTTGGTTATGATTTGGGAGGTTTGTTTGATAACTTGCATGAAGCCAATCTCTTGGAAGGAAGCTGTGCATTTTCAGTCTTTTTATACCTGATTGAACCAGTTTTCCTGGTTTCAGAGGTAAAATTTATCATTCCTTGGTCCTGAACTTTTTATTTTAAAGAATCCAAGGGGAAACTTAGAGGAATCCCTTAGTGTTCCTCTTTGTTTTATAAAATCCTCACATGAGAACTAGGAATGGAGACATGAGGTGCTTACTCCATAGTCTCGTGTCTGTGTCAGGCTCCAGGTTGACCACCAGCTTGTCTGCCTCGTGAATTAAGGGCTTTAATTAAGGACTTTCTTTTTGCCCAAAATTCAGTAGGAAAACCATTTTTCCTAACAGCCCAGGTCTTAGAGTTGCTGCTACTGTTATTCAAAAAATATTCTAAAACCAGGGACCAGGTGTGGCTCAGTGGTTGAGCACCGGCTTACCATGTAGGAGGTCCCGGGTTCAATCCCCAGTACCTCGTAAAAACAATTTTTTTTTTTTTTTAATTTTTAAAATTTTTAAACAATTTATTGAAGTATATTATTCATACATGAACATAACATAAACTAAGTGTTCAGTAAACATCATGATCTTACAAAACAAACATGTATAATATACAGGGCTCCCACATATCACCCTCTCCTCCAAACACCCTGCATTGTTGTGAAACATATGTTAACAAATCATGAAAGAGTGTCGTCAAAGTATTACTACTAACTATAGTTCGAATCTTCCTCCCCTATACATTTTTTTAAGGATTTATTTATTTACTTTTATCCATTTTTACACCCCACCCCCACCCCCCGTTTTTGCTGTTTCTGTGTCCATTTGCTAGGCAACTCTCTGTCCGTTTCCTGCTCTCTCTTCTCATCCTTCTGTCTTCACTGGGATTCGATCCTTAGAACCTCCAATGTGGGAGAGAGGCGTCCTACTACCGCCTGCCCCACCTTAGTTCTAGTTCCTGGTTTTTCGGTGTGTCTCGTCTTGGCTCTCCCTTGTGTCACCCTCCTGTTACGTCATCATCTTTCTGCGGGGCCTGGTGGCCTATGTGCCTTCTATTTTTTTTTTTTTTTTACCGAGGTCCCGGGGGTCGAACACAGGTCCCTCCATATGGGAGATGGACGCCCAACCATTTGAGCCACATCCGTCCCCATGCTATATCTCTTAAGGTTGACCAAAGATACCCACAGTTACAGTCTTTTCCCATACAGGATGGTCATATAATAAATCAGGCTTAGTTTATCACCAGCATTCTGAAAACCAGGCCTAGGGAGAAAAACTAGGTCTGGGGACACATGCATGGTTTCTAATATAGCGAATGTTTAGCCTACCCTGATGATCAAAATCAGGACAGCGAGAATATTCGCAGAAAACAAACAATTCTAAAACAGGCAAAAATGGACATGAGCATTTTTTTCTCCCCCTGAATTTCCAGCTCAAAATAAATGACTTCGGTTTCCATGGCAGTACTGAAACTTGTCCGTTGTGTCTTAACTGCAATGGGATTCTGCTAAATAAGTCCTTTGTTACTTTTATAATCTTTAATATCTAGATTTGTCATCAGTTTGAAACAGTCCCTGAATAAGTAAGTTCACAAATTGCATTTTTCTCATTTCTTCACCCATAATCCCATGTTGAATAACTCTTCCCCCCTCCCACAGGGTTTCCCAATCCCTAACTTCTTTCAGCTGTGTATATGATCTGGGTAACGCTGCTTAGGTGTTCTTTGTGCTTTGGCATCCATTAAGAGGTTCATGATTTCATTCTCATTGAAGCCTTTTTCAAAAGTACAGCTCTTCCAAGTAATTGGATGAATGTATTTCTCATATAGATATACAGCATGTAGTGTACATGACCATAGAATCATACAGTTGCTTTGTTCAGATTATAGGAATACTTTAACCTGTAGTAAATGTATTTGAAGAACAGGTTTTCCCAGAGTTTTTCAAATATACTTGAAGATGTCTCTCGAAACAGTGACTTTATAGACTACTGTAATTTCCCCCACCCCCAGTTTAGGAAGGATTTTTTTTTTAAGGACTAAATTGAATTTGAGATTAATACCAAAAAATGTATTTCAGCTGAGATCTGTGTCTGTGGACCTGAATGTCGATCCATCACTTCAGATTGACATACCTGATGCACTCAGTGAGAGAGATAAGGTCAAATTTACAGTGCACACCAAGGTAAGTGACAGACTGGCTATCAGTTAAACAGTAGGTAGCATCCTGCAATAGCTGGTGTGAGGAGAGACTCCCTTAACTGAGATGGTTGCTGTTGGTTTCTGGGACGCATCCCTGCTGTTAAAGTCAGAAACCTGTGCCTTCCCATTGCTGCTTATAGTAAGCTTTGGATAAATGCTGTTGCTCCACCCTGTACTCTGCTCCAGGAGGAAGCATACCAGGTAGTGACACAGGAGCCAAATACCAATTTTTTTTTGCCTTCGTTTTTAATTTGCATCCGAGGAAAGTATCTGATGCTTGCTTTTCTGTATTTACTCATTTCTTACATTCCATGTTTTAGTCTGCCTCCACTGTACCTATTGCTATTCAAAAGATTTTTCCTCTAGACTTTTAATTTGACAAAAGCAATATGCTCACTTTGGAAAATACTAATTTAACTCCACAGAATCAGTCTTTTCAGGAAGAGTTTCAGCCTTTTCTCTCCTTCTATACTAGTTAAATATATTGAATGCTTGTCTTAGGTAAGGCACCCTTCTATGGGGTTATGTGAATTTAATTTCCTTTTCATAACAACCTTATGAGCATGAGGAAGATGAGGAAAGGGTATAAATAATTTAACCCTTGAGGGAGGATTTGAATCCATTATTTCCATCCCATCTGTAAGGTCCTCTCACACATTTTTCTTTTAATACCTTGGGGGATTTAGTAGCATAATTCAGTTATTTGGAGGCAGTGTGAAGACTTTCAAAAACAGACTTAGGATTGTGGTTTGTTTAATTTCCCGGAACTTTACTAGTCAGATTCTTGCCTTCTTTAATCTGACATTTGTTGCAGGCTTCAGAAAGGTGAACTTCTGTGAAAACAATTCCTTAGAGACCAGGTTGAATTTTGGTTGTGAGGTTCTTAGTAGTGGGGAGATCATGTGTTGCAGCTTTCTTTTCTGGATCTCACTGTGGTGTTGTATTATGCAGAATTTTCCCACAGTGCAGCCCAGGAAACCCAAACCATTTTATCTAAAGCTAATCTCTCCCTCCTTTCTTTATAGACCACACTGTCTGCATTTCAGAACCCAGAGTTTTCTGTTACGAGGCAACATGAAGACTTTGTGTGGCTACATGACACTCTTATTGAAACGACAGACTATGCAGGCCTTATTGTAAGTGCATTTTAGAAAATCAGAGAATTTGTCACCTACCTTGTGGTTTGGTTTTTTTCTAGTGTTTTCTTCTGGGCATCAAGCAGAATTGATTTTTGTGGAAACTTAAGTATTGGTGATAATAGTATGCAACAGATTTTATTAGTGTTGTAGCTGTACTTGGAATAAGAGAAGTAGCTGTCTCTGCTCAACCCTTGTGAATTGATAATTGGATGCAGGAACAGAGGTATTAGCTGATTTTATTATTATTATTGTTTTTTTTTTGTTTGTTTGTTTTTTTTTTAAAGGAGGTACCAGGGATTGAACCCAAGACCTCTGTACTTGGGAAGCAAGTCTGTAGACATTGTAATCTTGAAGGTACTTGTTGGTATTTAGCATCGATTATACTAGGTTTAAGCCGACATTGAAGCAAGATGAAAACTCTTGTGTCCTACCAGTTGGCTATGAATATGCTGAAGAAGTGCTTGTGTTCCAAGTGAGTGCCTGATTAGGGGAGGATACTTCTTTTAAATGACCAGAGTGAAGAAGGTTAAGAGGAATGGGCATTGGTTTTAGAGAGGCCCATTGCCTTGGTTATCTTTTGTACTCCGGAAACTAGAACATCACTGCCAGGCCAAGAATGCTCATGGGTTCCCTGCCTCTCCTGCAGATTCCTCCTGCTCCCATAAAACCTGACTTTGATGGCCCTCGAGAGAAGATGCAGAAACTGGGAGAGGGTGAAGGGTCTATGACCAAAGAAGAATTTGCCAAGATGAAGCAAGAACTAGAAGCGTAAGTGTATTTTCTCCATGGGCTGTATTTTTTAAGAAGTAGAGAATGGTGGAGATGTGTGCAGAAGTAAGCAGAAGAACCTGACAAGTGGTTTTTTAAAGTATAGCTGTTGAGTTGATTGCCACCTTCTCAAACTACATTTTGCTGACAATGGGACATGGTCTTTGCACTTTAAACATTGATTTCTCAGAAAAATTGTTTTCCCCTGTAATAGACCAACTTCTTTGGGAATGCTGGTCTGGCATAGTAAAGAAATAAACCTTTGTATATATACATTTTTCAGATTGTAGATAATGTATAAAGCTTTCTTCCCCTGAAGTTTGGTTACCAGAAGTACAGAAGAAACTAGATTGCAATGAATGCTATTGCAAAGAAATATTCTGAATAACCACATTGATGCTTTCCTAGTTTAAAAAAGTCCAGATCCAAAGGAAGACTAAGTTTTCTGGTTGTAATTTAACTATTTCAAACATGGATTCTTTATTGCATGTGTCATAGTTGGAGATATGTATTATAGGGAACTGAAAAACTTGTGCTAGATATACTTCAACTATTTCTCAATATTGAGAAGAAAACGAAATTATCTACTAAATACCATTTAAATATCTGGAGGGTTAGGAGAAAAATATTGTATATCTTGCCGTGTTAAATCTTGTGTATCAAATAATACATTTTGAAAGTTTCCTTTGAAACCCCCTGTACACCTGCGTGGCTCAAAAGCCCCACCTCTTCCCTCTCTGGTACCCATTTCAGCAACTCTCTTCTCCCTGCCCCAAGCCCACGCTGTCTAGGGCAGTGCTTACAAAACTCCAGTGCTGAATCGTTCAGCATATGCCGAGACCAAATTCTCAGAAAGATTAAAGCGATCTTTGCTGTATGCTTCCTTACAATTCAATTCTTAGTAAGAGTTAAAGGATTTTGGTTTTAAAAAAAAATGCCTCTTGGGATCATGTTCTGTGGCTGCTAAAAAAAAAAAGCAGTAATTGCATGTATGTTTGGGGTTTCTCAGACTTGACCCATCAAATACAATTATAACATTTTTCCCCTTCAGCGTTCATTTTACAGGTTCCAAATGGCAATTGCCTTACTACCTAACTAGATTTGTTAACCCAAAATGTCTTTTTGTTCAGTTCTAGTATTTTAACTCAGTGGCACAAACAGGACAGTAGCTAACTGGGAACAGTACTGATAGGTAGCTGAGAGATGCTCAATGTCATGCCTGTCTCTTTTCAGGGAATATCTTGCTGTCTTTAAGAAGACTGTATCCTCCCATGAGGTCTTTCTTCAGCGGCTTTCTTCTCACCCTGTTCTCAGTAAAGACCGCAACTTTCATGTTTTCCTGGAATATGATCAGGATGTAAGGCATTTTCATTCCATTTCTATGATCCCATTAAAATTTAGGCTATAATTCAAATATATACTTTATAAAACTTTCTAAATTTCTTTCCAACACAATGGAAACCTTGTGTGAGATGTGCCACCTTCCATAGATCCATTGTAATAAGTGATTTTAAAAAAACCATTTAAAACAAAGAATATTGACCTTTAGCCTTTTTCTCCAGAGACTAGGGTTCTCTGTTTCAGATGATTAGGAAAACTCAAATTGATCTGCATTTATTTTCTTTCGCACCTTTTTTGTTAAAATGAAACTTTTTTTTAACATGTTCTGTTTCTTGTTTTTAATGTGTGAGACAAGCCTAACTTAGAAACTTCCTCAGTGTCTTCTGACCCATGAAGCTTATTAAACAACATAGGTATAGGCGAACAAATCTTTAAAATAGAATTTGCAGAGGTCTGACAATTTAAAAGCCATTCAGACTTAGTGGGTAGATTTTTTTAGGAAAACATTCTTAAGTTTAAAGTTAAAATTTCAGAATGAGGTTCCTTGTGTTCAGGTTTAACCATTAGTGAACCTAGAAAAATAGTATGTATTATAAACTATTCTTTTGGAATTCTCTTCTTTCAGCTAAGTGTTAGGCGGAAAAATACCAAAGAGATGTTTGGTGGCTTTTTCAAAAGTGTGGTGAAAAGTGCTGATGAAGTCCTTTTTTCTGGAGTTAAGGTAAGTGGCTTTTAGCTGTTTATGGAAAATTCCTGACTTCATGTGAATAAGTGACTTTTTTTGTGTGACAGTAATGGTATTAATTTATTGGAAATGTAAATTTTCTTCACATTTTTGGTTACTTTCATCCATGTATTCTTTCAGTTTCACACTTATTTTCCCAAAACCTCTTGCTCTCCTTAGAGAATAGGAACTTCTCCACCTAAGTTGAAATTAATTTTGCCTATTTTTAATTTATTTTATAGTGTGGTTATTAGAAAACTCTTTAAGTGGTACGTGTGGCTCTCACATTTTATTTCTTTTGGACAGTGCTGTTCTAGAAAATAAAAAAATCAAACTAATACCATAAGTCTCAGTACTCTCTTTTGGGGCGGGGGGCGGGTAACTGGGTTAATTACCTTTACAGTTAACTCTCTGGTATCTGGCTTTGCCACTTGAGCTTGAAAGGAATCCAGGATACATGTGCTGAGAGGACATTGTTGGAAATTCAGAAACTCTAGGAAACTCACCTGCTTTAGTTGAATATACTTTAGTTTGTTTATATAAACAGTGCCATGAATGTAGGCTATATCTACTTGGTGCTACGGTTATAATGTGTTTAGGTCTCCTTTATCTGTACTTCTTGGGACTGTGGGCATAACAATGCTTACGTCATGCTGCCAGACCCACCGCACTCCCTATGCCTTTACTGGCACATACACACCTGTCCAAGATTAGCAGTGTTGCACCAGGCAGAGCCACTGTCTAGCAGTGGAATTGCTGGATCTTAGAGGGGATATCAGAACTTCACTGGGCATTGCCAAATTGTTCTTCAGAATGTTTTTCTCTGTTGACATTTCCACTAGGAGGATATGAAAACGCTTATTTCCCGCCTGCATCCCTGTCAGCACTTGATTTATGCTAGTTTTGGGTGTGAACTATCAATTTGCATTTCCCTGATCTCTAGAAGTTAAACTTTCATGAGTTTATTTGCCCCACATACAGACTTTCTTATATAAAATGCACGTTTACATTCTTAGAACTTCTGCCTCTTAAATTATTTTTCCTCCTTTTTAGGAGGTGGATGACTTCTTTGAGCAAGAGAAGAATTTCCTTATTAACTATTATAATAGGATCAAGGACTCATGTACAAAAGCTGACAAAATGACCAGATCTCATAAAAGTAAATACCCTTCACCTACTACTAGCTACTTAAAGCTTTACTCATGTGCCCAGCTCAATTCACATAAAAAGGGCTGGCCTTGTTTCCGCAGGTGTTGCAGATGACTATATCCACACTGCCGCCTGTTTGCATAGCCTGGCTTTAGAAGAGCCCACAGTCATCAAAAAGTAAGTCTTTGTTGGGAAAACATTTACTCTAGTACCCTAATCAAAAAAGACTATTGGAAGGTGGAATTAAAGGAATGAGCTCTGATTTTGTTCTAGATTACAAGCTTACCATGTGCAAGCATCTCCAGCATGCACAGCTGATATTCCTTCTGTATATAAGACACGTCTAAGTATGTAAAAGGACTTAAAATGTTCCTCTGCAAGTGAAAAAATTTGGTATCTGTCAAAGCATTCACCTCCATCAAAATTAAGTGTGTCCATTTCTGGAGATATTTTGTCTTGGAGTGACGTTTTCCCTGGCAAATGGTGCATGCCATTTTGCCTGTCAGTAACCCAGTCTTGGAGTGATTTGGTTATGGTGGTCATAAGGAAAACTTTGGAAGTAGAGCTTTGGCTTCAGTCTGATATCGTACATTTTTTTCACATCTTCTCTATCCTGGTTATTTCTAGTGTGAGACAAGACAGTATTTCACTTACCACCTTGGTGTGGTATAACAGGAGGCATATATCTCTGATTTGAGAATGGAAGTCAGGCCGGTGGCAGAGCCAGGATAGAATAGTAGCACTTGTGACACCCATGGTGTTTCATTGGGTCCTACTTTGGTTAACACAGTCTAACTTTGCTATGTACTCATAGAGCAGTAAAGGGCAGGACTTCACTGAGTATTGATGAGGCACTTATTTGTAGATTTAACTCTTGAAACTAAAATGATGTGTATATTTTTAGGTACCTGTTGAAGGTTGCTGAGCTATTCGAAAAACTTAGGGTAAGGATTTTTGCATTGGTCTTTGTAGTACTTATTATAGTCTAGATTACTGCTTTGACTTTTTTTTCTTTTAAATAGAAATTAGAGAGTCGAGTCTCATCAGATGAAGATTTAAAGCTGACAGAGCTTCTCCGATACTACATGCTCAATATTGAGGCTGCCAAGGTGAGATGAGAATTTCTTTAAATCCTCAGAAGACCTTGCTACTACCTGGAGGGTTAATGTGTATGAGATGATAAGACAGGATCATAGATTATAACAGATTATCGGGTAAGAAGCATATAACAGAAAACATTCCTGAAGGGCAGTTCTGAAGCAGGAAAAGTTTTGGGTTTTTGTTTTCATTAAATCGTGATGTCAATTGCTGCTTTCTGTGAGCCATAAAACATTACTTTTACCAAATCTTGGCTCTTTGTATTGGAATTGAAATGTACATTCTCCACAAAAATATACTAAAGCAATAACAATGAATCCCGTGGTGAAAGATGGATTATAGTTAACAACAAATATGAGAACATTCTCTCATGAACTAGAACAAGTATATAATGGTAATAACAGGATGTTAATAAATGGGTGGGTTGGAGAAAAATACACCAAATGTAAGAGATTGGTTATAGTTAGTAATGTTTTGACGATGCTCTTTCAAAGCTTAGCAGTTGTTTCACAACATTGTGTAAGGTGTGGTAATGTATATGAGCCCTGTATGATGATATGCATGTTTATATTGTAAGTTCGCAATGTATACTATACACTTATTGTTTATGGATGTTCATATATGAATGATAAACTTCACTTTTAAAAAGTTAAAAAATACACTAAAGCAGGCTATGAAAATTGTTTGATTCTATACCTTTTCAGGCTATATATATATAACAAGGGGAAATAACAGAAAGTAGAAATTCAGTGTTTCTGTTAGCTTAATTTTCTTTTTTTTTTTTCCTTTTTTTTTTTTTAAATTTTTGAGCAGTTTAGATATTCAGTGCCCCTGTTGGTTTCTGGAGATTTTTCACAGTAGATTAATTGACTATGTCTGGTGCTGTTCTCAGGATCTCCTATACAGACGTACCAAAGCCCTCACTGACTATGAAAATTCCAACAAAGCTCTGGATAAGGCCCGGTTAAAAAGCAGAGATGTCAAGTTGGCTGAGGCACACCAGCAGGAGTGCTGCCAAAAGTTTGAACAGCTTTCTGAATCTGCAAAAGAAGGTAAAGCAGGGAGAGTCTACTTTTTATTTGGAAATAGTTTCAAGCTTTCAGAGCATCAAAGTGCACAAATGATGCACAGAATGTCCACATGTACTTTCCCTAACTGCTCAGCTGGGGGCATGCCTTCAGGATAGTCATGTCAACTTAAAAACAGTTCCATGGGCAGTGTCTTTGCTCAACTTATCCCTTTTCTACTCCAACCCTGGAATTAGCCATTTCTCCAAGGAGCACTACTTCCTTTTACTAGGGAAGAGTAACCAATATCTGGATGTGCTCTTTTTAAATGACTAAATCTATTACAAGGGAAGGAACACACTTCAAAAATCTTGCTGAATTGAAATCTTAGGTTATTATCTAGGCCAGAATTTAGTGGCTCTGACAATTTTAAAGGAGATTAAAGAAAACCACAAAGCTTCAAATGTTGCCAATTTAGATCTGTCTTTACTAGCTACGTTTTTTCCCCCTGTCCTCTGGTTATAACCTCTTAAGAATGTGAATCTTAGTGTATTCTACTTAGGAGTACAATATTCTTTAATACGGAGATGGATAGGTCTAAAACTATGCTTTCAGGTCAAGAGTTGTAGCTGAGCGCCGACTATAATCAGTTGGACACATCACAAATAATGCTGTGGGCAGGCATCACAGAGACAGGTTGGTGAGATGGGGTGCTGGCCTGCCTGGAGGCCTGGACAGAGGAGTTGAACTGGAAGCAACATTGCAGGATAGGTGGGCAGCTGGGCAGGTTTAGTTGGGTGGGGGGTGAGGGGTTGAAGTGGAGAGACGCTCGGGAAGCAGGCATGGAGCTACAGGAATGTGTATGACCTATAGCATCAGCCATGTATGGCCATGGAACAATTGAAATGTGTTGAGATGCTGGGCTTAGTACAAAAAAAACGTAAAATATCATTAGTTTTGATAATATATTTTATTTAACCCATGATGTCCAAGATATTTTTATCACGTGCTTAATAAAAAAATGTTTAACTTTAATGTGGTTGCTTATATGCTTTTTAAAAAAATAAGTTTTATTGCATTATATCATTCATACATGAACATACATAAATAATAAATGTATAGTTAAATTTATGAACTTAACAAGCAAACATTCATATCATCATACAGGGTTCCCATATAACACCCCACCACCAATACTTTGCATTGTTGTGAAACATTTGTTATAATCTATTGTTCACAAGCCTTTATTGGACAGTTTTGTATAGGCAATGAGACAGGAGGGTGAGTCTGCTCTTGAGTCTTTAAGCACCAGTTTGAGCTACAGAAGGTTGTGTTTTTCTGTTTTTTGTTTTGTTGATAACCAGAAGTGTTGGCTAAAGCTGGAATGCAGATCTTAAGTAGTTGATAGAAGGAATTAGAGGGAGTAAGTCTTGGTTTATCCAAATTTCAAACAAGTTAATTCTTAATTCTGGTGATAGCCAAAGGAAAGGAAGAGATAAATGTAAAGGTGGTATGTCCTTATAGAAAAGCCAACTGAAAATGTGGGTAGTGGTTTTTACCCCTTTCCAAGTTTAGCAGATGTAGATGTTCCATTTAAAAACAATCCATAAAAACCCAAAAAGCCATTGGTGCAGTTACATCTGAGTGCAGATGAAAATTGTTGAACTACTTTTGGTGAACTTCACTTTCTCTTTTTGTAGAACTGATAAATTTCAAACGGAAGAGAGTGGCAGCATTTAGAAAGAATCTAATTGAAATGTCGGAACTGGAAATAAAGCATGCTAGGGTAAGTGTTTATTCTTCAAATTAATCCGGCAACTCAAATTATCTATTTTTTAAATTATTACCTAACATACCATACCACTGTCATCAGACAGAGGAGTTTTGCCTTGAGGTTTTATTCCCCTTTGGTACTTAGTAGATGGGAGCCACTTGGAGTTTTAAGTACTGTTTTTGTATAGAGCATTAATTCCTTTTTGGTTTTGGAAAGGAAGGCAGGCTTACTCTCCTTTTATGTATTTAATGTCTGTGTCTTAATTTCAGCAGAACAGAAAAAAACGTACAGCAGTGTTTCTTAATGCTGGGTGCACCTTGGAATCTACTAGAGAGCTTAAAAATTTTTTTGGTGACCAGACCCAAATCAGAATTTCTGGGAGTGATTCCCCCAGGAATCTAGGTTAAGGCTCCCTGAGTGGTGCAGCGTGTAGTCAGGGGGTCCCCCTGCATTGGGTGCAGGGTCACATGAGGGAGCCCTTGGAAGCCACACCTTTGGTCACATGAGGACAAAACCTGACATGGGTTAAAGCAAAAAGATTTAATATCCATGTATTTTGAACCATTTATTTTAACAACGTAGATGTGTGTTTAGTCACCTGCTTCTTGATTAGGTCCAAATCCTGTCATGACCATTTTTAGCAACTTTGTATCTAGTCTTTGAAGGCTTTACAGTAAGCAGAACTGACATTGCATCTGGGAGCAAACCAATGGTGGGAGTAGATGAGAGTTTTGAGCCTCTCCTAGGACCCTTGTAGCGGGGGAGAGTATTGCAGAGGGGGGTAAAGTCAGTGGATTTGGGTTCAGTTCTTCGAGGTATGTAGGAATATAAATCTAAAGTGATTTGTTGGTCTCCCTTTTGCTTTTCTTCCAGAACAATGTCTCCCTTTTGCAAAGCTGTATTGACTTGTTCAAGAACAACTGATCTGCCTTTATTCTGAATGAAGTAAAGAGAGCAAATGTGAAAGCCAGCATCACTTGCACTTAAATCATTAGCCACAGAAGGTTTTAGTTTTGGCTTTAGTTTAAAATTGTGTGATTAAATATTTTGATTTCTAAAAAATCTTAACACTTAACCATGTTGGTTTAAAACTATTTTTATTGCATGTTGCTTGGACATAACTAATCTTTTCCTTACGCATTTAATACCTCACATTGGGCAGGATCTAAATACTGGGTTCTCCTGTAATTTGTCTTTAGTTATTAAGAAAGAGTGCAGGAAACATGTGCCTTCTGAAAACAAGAAATTGCCTGGCACAGTTTGTATAATTGATGTGTTACTGTGTCCACAGACTGAATATTTTAGGGTAGGGGTCGGGTAGAAGAAATTATTCAGCCTGTTACAGGTAACAGACATTCCATTCCTTAATCAGGCAGGTTTTTTCTCCCTGTTAATCTCCTAGTGCTTTAGTCACCTCAAGTGTTTAGTACTACTTGTACTATTACAAAAGCAAGAACATCTCATTTGTCTTTATACACTTTTTCAGCTCCATTTTTGTAGATGGGATTTAAATATTTTGAGGGGAGAGAAGTATCTAAGGGTAGAGAAACAATATGGACTACTTGAAACGGCCAGATCTGCATTCAGAACTGTGAGCCCCTCCCTCACTGGGAGTGGGGGATGTATTGTGTTTGGGCTTTTTTACAAAGTGTAAAATAAAATAATGAATCATGGCTACCTTGTGGAGTGTTTTTGTGGACAGCAGGCCCAGTGTGCCTCCCAAGGCGGCAGATGCTCTGAGCCTGGACCCTGGTGGGAGCATCAATCTAGGCCAGGCCCTCCTGGGCCATGGTCCCCATGTGGGTTGTCTGCCCAGAGTCCTGCGTGCCTTGGTCATGATATTAACAGCTGGAAGGCTACAGGCTGGTTGTTTTTTCAGAAGGTCCCTAAAGCTGGGTTTGCCTGTCTGCTTGTGGTTTGAGTCAGATTTGCATTTTTGACAGGCTTTACATCCTGTGCCTCATATCAGATGCAGATTGTCCCTTACTGGTGATGATGTTAAGGTGGTATCTGCTGTGAGGTCTCTCTCTACTGTGTTTACTTTTTGCCTTTGTATTAAGTAACTCATGGGAAGATACCTTGAGACAACTAAAAACATGCAGTGCTTTTAGCATCTATTAATTCTGAATTGGTTGCAAAATAGTGATATTTTGAATACCTTGGGAGCATATTTTACATATCACTGGCTTTCCCATTTACAGCTAGTTAAAACTATGGACCAGGCACAGTAGGTTCTACTACTTGGATTTGGGAAACATGATGTGGTAAATACGTGAATGTGTAAACTCAGGCAGTTGTAACTATTCACCTTTTTATTAGTGTGTAAAATAGGCCACTGGGGCACCTGCTTCTGAGTCCTGGCTCAGACCCCCTCGGAGCCAGCTGGATCTTCAGAGTGCAGGGAGGACCTTAAAGATTGAAATACAGACCTAGAAATGTGTGGCACGATTCTAGATATGCTTACCCTCAAGACTTGTTTCAAAGCCAATTTTTTAAAGTCATACCTAGGTTTAAGTGTAACTCATGATACTCCATGGAGGTCTTGAGTAGGTCATGGATGTTTCTAGTCCTTCCCCACCGTGTCACTTTGCTGACTCGTGCAGTCAGCAAATGGCTCACATGCCATTTTTTAACTTTGGTGAGCTGGCTGGATAGGAGCAGCCACTGTCCTCAAATGGATCAAATGTGTGCCTAAATGCTGAATTGTGTCCTACATGCTGTAAATCCCATCGTGGGTAGAGAATGGCGAGCTGGAACATGTAGAAAGCTTGAACCTGAGACCCAGGAAAGGGGTCCACGTGGATCTTCTACAGCTGCTGGGGAGTCTTCCAGGAGTGCAGGTGGGTTTAGGATTAAACGTTATTTTGGAACATTTTGTAAAGGCCGATAGGTGGAATTCAGGCCATATTAAATGACACATGGGGCGGGGGCAGCGGGGCTCTTTTTTTTTTTTCAAAGATTTATTTATTTATCCCCCCCCTTGCTGCTTGTGTTTGCTGTGTCCATTTGCTGTGTGTTTTTTCTGTGTCTGCTTATCTCCCCCTTGCTGTGAGGTCTTGCTGCATCAGCCCACTGCGCCGCGCGGGCCGGCCTGCCCTCACAAGGAGGCCCCGGGAAGAGAAAGCGAACCCCGGGCCTCCCATATGGTAAACGGGAGCTCTACCCGCTTCCCATGGGCTCTTTGTTTTAAAGCTTCAGTATTCAGAGTGGTTGCTGTGCTTTTAGATTTTAGATTACTTTTGAGAGACTGGTCAGCTACTAGCCTCCAAAAAAACCCACATATTCAGTTTACAGGGAACTCCTCTTGAGAGCTGGTGTCCTAGAAGCAAATTAAGTGAAGAGGAAGTGGTTTTAGAGATAGGCCATGCCTTATAAGGGAATCCTGTCACAGCCAGCAGATTTGCATTGTAGCACAAAAAAAACACATTTCTTAGAGAAGACCACCTCTAGCCTGGAAAGCTTTGGTAGAAAATGAAGTCAGGCCTTAGTTGGTATTTAATGGTGACAGCACCTATAGTGGACCAGCTCATCCCACCCTGGGTTCATGCTTCACTCCCATTTTCCTGTGTGTGTCTGCTCAGCATTTGCCTTGCCCACTTCTGAGGTTGTGAGGTCATGCCCAGACCCAGCTCCAAAATATGGATTTGCATTTGGGGGGTGATTTCAGCAGAAGAGCGTTGCACCATCGGCCCTTCACCTGTAGGGGGCAGAGGTGATGCAGAACAGCCAGCTGCCGCTGCTGGTGGGACCTTTCTGGATGCAGCTGAAGGGAAAGCCTGGCATTCTTGCAGACTTGCGCAAATTATCATCTAGCTAAAGTGCTGAGAGTAGCAGGAAGAGAAATCCCATGCTGAGATTCCAAGGCATTTTGGGTCGTGTCTTCCCAGGAGAGCAGAGTTCCGACTCATTCAGGATTCATGTGAGCCTCAGATTCCTCGTGACCCAAGGCAGCCTCCTTTGCTGAGGCTGCTTGTTATGTTAGGGAACTCTTCTGGGGCTGGTGGAACAGCTAGAGGTAGTGGGGGTTAGGGCAGAGCCATGTGACGTGCCTGGAAGGAAGGGAGGACACAGCTGGGCGCTGACTGGTTATGAACTTCAGATAACTGGAGACTGAGGTCCAGGAGGAACTTCCCTCTCCCTTCAACAGAGGCACAAAGTGGTTCCTTATTGGAGGTTTCATGTGAAGGCTGTTTTCCTTCTTAATTTTTATTTCTGACTATAAAAGTAATACATGTAAGGAATTGAAACAACACAAAATTGTATAAACTAGAAAATAAAGTCCTACTTTCTCATCCCATAAATAGCGGTTAAAATGTTGCCGGATTTTCTATCATTATGTATGTGTATTTTACAGAAGATGATTCCTGGGGCCAGTGTTGGGCTTAATTTCTGGAGGTTCCTAGCTGCAGACTCTCCCTTTGGAGTAGTCTCCACAGTCCAGAGGCCGGAAGGTGCCTCTTGCATCTTTGTCTCTCCACTGCCCTGTTCCTGGAAGAGCAGGCAAGGAACCCCAGGGTACCTACTTCAGTCCTCCCAGTAGCTCCCCTCACTTCAGGGCCCCCTCCTGCAACAGCTGAATGGTGTGAATGGAAAGACTTTAATTCTAATTGGACCTAGTTATACTAGTACATCCTCAACTTTTAAGCGTGTTCAATTGTGGGACTTTTAAAACACTCAGAAAAAGAGCCTTTGATCCCAGCCTGCAGCACTTTGTACTTCTGCTGGTTCCTCTGAGCTCCTGCCCACTTACATCAGTCATCTGGTGCACCCTCAGCTAAAGAAATGAAGCACCTGTTTGCAGGATTTTTGACATAGGTCAAAGGGGAGGGATATTGGGGTGTTGCACTATAGGGTTTCCCCTCAGGCTTGCAGCCAGGATGTTGTAGTGAAGGCTGGTCACTGCTGGTGTTTTCACACTGTTTGTTTATTACTGGTCTTATTTTTTAACTTGCAGGTTGCAGATCCTTTTCCTGTCATTTTTTAACTTTTTATTGTGAAATACTTTCAAACTTATAGGACAGTTACAGAAATACATTTTGCCGCATTTTCTGTATCATTTTATCTAACTAGCAATCCACTTGGGTCTACATTGTATATATATCATGCTCTTGAACATTTTATACTATCACGTGCATTTCTTAAGAACAAGGATATTTACTTATATAACCACCTTAAGTGCGGCTAGCAAGTTTAAGAAATTTTAACATTGACGTAAAGTTTATAGTCTATATTCCAGTTTTTTCATAAGCACCCATACTGTCTCTTTGAACCTTTTCTCCTTTGCTAGATACCATTGAGGATCATGTATTGCATTTGTGATTGTCTCTGTAATTACTCCTTTTAAATTTTAGTTGTGGGAACATACATACAATATGAACTTTCCCATCACAACCACTCCCCAGCATACCATTCAGTGGGATTCATCACATTTACAATATCGCCAGTACCTTTACCACCTTCCATTGCTAAAACTTTACTTTTTTCCTTCACAGGAGCCCTGCACCCATTTAGCTCCCCATTCCTCCTGCCCCCCACCCTGGCAACCTGTACTCTACTGTCTGTCCATAAACTTGCATATTCTCTGATACTTTCTAATATTACTATGGGGCTTAATTTAGCATTCTAAATCTATAACATTCTCATTTACTTTGATGCCAACTTAACTTCAATAGTATATACAACCGATGTTCTTATACCCCTTCATCCCCCACCTTAGGTGTTTCTTGTCACAAATGACAGTTTAAACATGAGTCCCAAACCGCTGACTTCTCATTACTCTTTATTCGCTTCTTTTTAGATCTGTAGGAAGTACAAAATGGAGTTACAAACCAAAAATAAACTAGTGGTTTTTATATTTATCCATGTTGTCCTCACAGGAGATCTTTATTTTTTCATGCAGCTTCAATCCATGGTCCTTTCAACCTGCAGAACTCTATTTAAGCATCCCTTATAGGGCCAGCCTAGTGGTGACAAACTCCTCACCCTTTGTTTATCTGGTAATGTCTTAATCTCTCCCTCATTTTTGGAGGACGGTTTTGCCAGGTAAAGAATTCTTGTGTGGTGAACTTTTGCTTTAAATTAATGTTATCCTGCTGCTTTCTTGCCTCCGTGGTTCCTGATGAGAAATCGGCACAATCTTTTTTTTTTTTTTTTTTTAAATAAAATTTTATTGAAGTATATCATACATACATGCACATACATAAACAAGTATATAGTAAAAGTTGTGAACTTACAAAATAAACATCTGTCATCACACAGGGCTCTCATATATCAGCCCACCACCACCACCTTGCATTATTGTGAAACATTTGTTACAAACTATGAAAGTGCATTGTCAAAATATTACTGCTAAATAACCCATTTCTTACTTTTGGTGTTTTTTTCCCCAACCCACCCAGTTGTTAACATCCTGTATTAGTATTATATATTTGTTACAGTTCATGAGAGAATGTTCTCATATTTTTTCTGTTAACTACACTCCTTTTTCCACCACTGGATTCCGTGTGTTATATTCTCTCTGACCCTTTCTCCTTCTGGGACTCCCTCAATGTGTATATTGGTATGCCTGATGGTGTCCCACAGGTTCTTCAGGCTCTGTTCACTTTTCTTCATTATTCTGGTGTTCATCTTTCATTTTCCTGATTTCCTTTAGTTCTTTGTCCATGTCTTCCTTTTTTGAACATATTCAGGCCTGTTTTTTAAAAATCTTTGCATCTTTTAAAATCTATGCATCTTTTGAGCAAATTCATACCCATTTTTTAAAACATCTTTGGTATGTCCTAGGTCCGGTCATGTTTTCTGTGACAGTTTATTATTTATGAATTCCAAAAAGAGATACTGATTATCTTTGTAAATTGGTCTATTCCTCTCAGCATGATACCCTTTTGACTGATTTATTTATTTTTTAAAGATTTATTTATTTTATTTTATTTATCCCCCCCCTTGCTGCTTGTGCTGCTGTGTCCATTCGCTGTGTGTCTTCTCTGTGTCTGCTTATCTCCCCCTTGCTGTGAGGTCTTGCCGCATCAGCCCACGGCGCCATGCGAGCCGGCCTGCCCTCACAAGGAAGCCTCGGGAGGCGAACCCGGGCCTCCCATATGGTAAACGGGGGCTCTATCCACTGAGCCACACCCGCTTCCCCCTTTGACTGATTTAAATTCAAAGGTTTTACATTTACTTGATCAAGGTTAGGGCTTTGATTTGACCAGGTCATTAGGGCGACTCAGTTTGAGACATGCAATCAAGAGAACAGACATAGATACACACCCTATATTTTTTGTGTAACATTTATGTAATCTAAGTATTTAAAAAAAAATTTTTTTTAATTATAAAAAATAAAAATAAAAAATAGATTAGAGGGAAAAAAATTAATAAAAAGAACTAGATACACAGAGGAAGAGAGACAGCTTCATAGACAAAGCAGAGGCCCCAGGAAGAGAGATGAGCCATTTTACTGATAGTTTACAGCTGACCTTGTGAAGAGACCAGAGCAGTTGAGCCCGGAAAGAAACAAGCCCTGGGAAGAGAGACGAGCCCTATGCCAGCCTACAGCTGAGCGTTAAGAGGAAGAGGAAGGCTGAACCATCGCAGACACCACCCACCATCTTGCTTCAACACATGACAAGAGTTTGGTAAGGAAGTAACCATGGGTTGAACACATTAGGGCCTTGTAACTAAGCTTTTACCCCAAATAAGTACCCTTTATAAAAACCAACAGGTTTCTGGTACTTTGCATCAGCACCCTTTTGGCTGACTAATATAGTTTCTAATGTTTTAATCTTCCCCTCTGTGTGTTTCTTTTTGTTTTGTAACCTTTGGTTGAAACCTGGACATGTTAATAGAGAAAGCTAGCACCTTTCCCACTCTTTGCAGATTGACCTGTGTGACTGCTAAGGAGAGGGTTCTCCATAAAATGGATTTAGAGAATAGCTGCAGGCCAAAGGGTGAGGGGCTTTCTGATCCTTTCAGTGGCCTGTGTCTTGTCTTGGGCATGCGCCTATGGCCCTAGGATCTCCTGTTTACACGCGGTTCCTACACAGTTCCGAATGTCCCCTCTTCTCTTGGAAACAGTTTCCTCAGGGTCCCGGGCACTGCACTGTATGTCCCATGCCAGCGTTTCCTTGCCCCAGGTAGTGTGATCTGACTGCTCGCCCACAGTGTTCCGTCTGTAGGAGAGCTCAGCAAACTGCCTTCTAACACGCAAGGTAAGTTCTGGGACGGTGAGTCCCTCACGCCACCACTGGAGAGATTGGGCCAGACACGCGTGCCCACACTATGCATGTGGTTCCTCGGCTCTCCTAGACTGGGGGTGGGCACTGGGAGCACAGGTGGCTGGCGAGGAGCAGGTGAGGCGTGGGGCAGGGGCCAGCCAGGGCGCTGCAAGATCCGCCGCGTGTAAGTGGCCTTTTCCTTGACCACAGCGCATGCCGTCCCCCTGCAGTCCTTTAACTGTTTTCAGGATCTTTGAAAAAAGATGTTTCTGCCAGTTCTTGCTGTTGTTCAAAGCTTCTGGCAGGGTGGGGGACAGAGCCCTGAAGTGTCTCACTGTGCCATTTTGATCCAGGTGGGGCCCTTTCCTGCCATTTTAGTGGGGTTTTGATATTGATGGAGATTCACGCTTTTTTTTTTGGTTCGTCATGTCCCTTCCCCGTTGTAAAACCACAGCAAAGTGACAACCTAAGATGAGGCAAGATCCCAAGACAGCAAATCACAATGGTGCTGCTGGGCTGTTAGGCTGTGCATCATTTACTCGATTTGGGGCTGATACATCTGGAAACTCAGGAAATATTTGATTTAGGCCCCAGCTCCCCAGCTCCCCATCGCCCCGCCTAGCCAAGCTAACGGGAGGTTCCTGTGATAGAGCTGAGCTGTTTATTTGAGGGTGGAAACCTCCAGCCTGAGCCAAAACTTCGCGGTTCCAGCTGGATCCATCTGGGGCTCCTGGGCCTCCGCTCCTTGAATTTGTTGATCCCATGATTCGGTTGTGTCGGGAGGCAGATGGCTGGGGTTGTGTGGGGCAGGGGGAGAAAAAGTGGCAGGAGGAGGAAGAACATAGGAAAAGGATTTTGAGGGGACGAGAGAATATAGCCAAGGAAAGCTTGAAAAGGGTCCAAGTAAAAAGCCCCACTCCTTCCTTTCGAGGAGGCTGGTCTCGGCTGCCCAGAGAATCCTCGCCGGCTGCCTGGGAAGGCAGGAAATCCCGCGTCGGGCCGCAGCCAGGGAGACTTTGGAAATGCCGGCTGCGAATCCTAACGAGGCTTGCGCGGTGTTTTTCTAAGGTCTAGGTCGTGTCTGCAGCGTGCATGGCCCCCTTTGCATTTTTGCACTGTCTGATAAAGCACTCGCTGCCCTAGGACACTGACCTCAGAGTTGAGGGGCCTCCCTGGGGGAGTCGGGAGGCTGCTTGTCATGCAGACGACTCCTTCCTCCTTGAGTTCTTGGCTGGGCATCTGATTTCAGCCGAACTCGACCAGGCTTATACTAAAACTCTCAGTGCCCCCCTCCGTCCCCTTACATTTTAATCCCACACAGCAGCCAAAGGTGTTCTTTAAAAACCGGATCTTGACTCTTTTCTGCGAAAATCTCTCCCTTGACTCCCCATTTAACTCAAAAGTCCATGACTTTCCAACAACAAAAGCCGTACCTGATCTGCTGCCCCACCACCCACCCCATTGGATTTTCCAAAGATGTCCGCAAGAGTATTTCCAATTCTATATGCTCTTCTGTTATGCGACCTTGCTGCTCCCTCATCAAATGGTAGAACCTAATTCCCCTTCAGTGACATATTGGTAGCCAATAGAATGTGACAGCAGTGACACTTGCTCTCTGGACCCTCTTGGCTCAGTTAGCCACCATGCTGGGAGAGGCCCAGGCCACGTGCAGGTGCTCTGGTGGAC
Organism: Cabassous unicinctus; assembly: GCA_029593785.1. Taxonomy (NCBI): domain Eukaryota; kingdom Metazoa; phylum Chordata; class Mammalia; order Cingulata; family Chlamyphoridae; genus Cabassous; species Cabassous unicinctus. The sequence goes on from JAQZBX010021221.1 coordinate 24,674, forward strand.
AGCCCTGGCTAGTGAGTGAAGAAGTCTCTTGATCAGAACTTTCTGTGGTGATGGAAATATTCTTGATCTGCACTGCCCAATGCAGTAGCCATTAGCCATATGTCACTATTAGATAAGATAAAGAATGCCCTGTTAACTTTGAATTTCAGATAAATGGCTGTTAAAAAAAAAAAGTTAGTATATCCCATGCAATATTTGGGACATACTTATACTAAAAAATTAATCATGTATCTGAAATTCAGATTTCTCTAGGTGTCCTGCGTTTTCTCGGTCTGGCACACCTTTATTAAGCATTTGAAATTCAGAGAGGTTCATTTAGATCTGAATGAACACATGGCTAGTGCTGTCAGATAATCCCAGATCCAGACTTTTCTGTGAGCCCCAAGACGTATCTTCCCACTTAAGTCCCAATTATAGGGGTTTGAAGTCTCAAGCCCTTCCCCTAAGCCTGGTTGGAACTCTTGACCTACAGAATTCCCAAACATCACAAAATGGTGGTGGTTTTGTGTCAGTAAATTTGAGGTGGTTTGTTATGCAGCAGTAGTAACCAGGACTCCTCCTAACCTCTCTGAGCTCCCGGTCCATGCCACTCCAGCACCACGGACCTTGATTTTCCTGAAAGTTGCAGGCATGCTTCAGCCTCAGGTCCTTTGCTCCAGCTGTTCACAGTGCCCAGACTCTTTCTTTTTTCAATCAAATCAAGTTTTTTAAATCTTTTTTTTTTTTTTTAAAGATTTATTTTTATTCCCCCCCCCCCACCATGTTTTTGCGCTCACTGTCTGCTCTCTGTGTGTTCTGTGTCTGCTTGTCTTCTCTTTAGGCGGCACTGGGAACCAATCCTGGGACCTTCTGGAGTGGGAGAGAGGCGCTCAATCTCTTGGCGCCACCTCAGCTCCCTGGTCTGCTGTGTCTCTCATTGTCTCTCCTCTGTGTCTGTTTGTTGTTTAATCTTGCTGTGCCAGCTCTCTGCATGGACCAGCACTCCTGCATGGGCCAGCTTTCTGCTCGGGCCAGCTCACCGTGCGGGCCAGCTTGCCTTTCACCAGGAGGCCCCGGGAATCGAACCCTGGACCACCTATGTGGTAGACGGGAGCCCAATCACTTGAGCCACATCTGCTTCTCCCTCTTCCCTCTTAAGGCTCCGTGGGTCCAGCTTCTTCCAGTCTCAGCTGTAGGCTGGCATAGGCTCATCTCTCTTCCTGGGGCTTGTTTCTTTCTGGGCTCAGCTGCTCTGCTCTCTTCACAAGGTCAGATGTAAACTATCAGGTGAAAGGCTCATCTCTCTTCTGTGAGAGATGGGGCCTCTGCTGTGTCTATGGAGCTGTCTCTCTTCCCCTGTGTATCTACTTCTGCCAGTTCTCTTGAGTATCCATTTATATAGCCCACAAAGGGAGCGGAGCAGGCACTCAAACCTGCATGCCCTAATGATGGGTCTAATCAAAGCCCCAATCTTGATTTAATCAAGTAAACACAAAGCCTTTGAACTTAAATCAATCAAAGGGTATTGACTGATTTATCTGTACCCAGAGGAACAGGTCAGTTTACAAATATAATTTCTCTTTTTGGAATTTATAAATAATATCAAACTGCCACAAGCAGTCTTATATTGCGTATATATTACCTATACTTATGTTTCATATCAGCTTCCACTATGCTATACAATCCCATGTTACGTTTTTTAGCTTTCCTTCTGGTAATATACTTGACTTTCAACCACTGTCATACCCATATATTAGCACTGCTAGTTACAACCACTGATGTCCTTTCACCATTTCTGTTCATTTCCGAGATTTACAAAATATCTTTTTACCAATTCTGCACAGATTAACCCCCAGCTTTCCTTTCTCTAACCTCATTCTATTTTCTGGTGACCTATATTCTAGTTATTAACTCCATGAGTTTACACAATATATTTAGTTCATAGTAGCTCACTCATACAGTATTTGTCCTGTGTCTGGCTTGCTTCACTCAGCATAATGTCCTGCAGGTTCATCCATGTTGTCATATGCTTCACGACTTCATTTCTTCTTACAGCTGCATAATATTCCATCGTGTGTATACACCACGGTTTGTTTATGCATTCATCAGTTGATGGACACCTGGGCTGTTTCCATTTTTTGGCAACTGTGAATAATGCCACTATGAACATCGGTGTGCAGATGTCTGTTTGTGTCACTTCTCTCAGTTCTTCTGGGTTTATGCCTAGTAGTGGTATTGCCGGGTCACATTGTAGATCTATATTCAACTTCCTTAGGAACTGCCAACAGTCCTCCACAGTGGCTGTACCATTCTACATTTCCACCAACAGTGAATAAGCTTTCCTATCTCTCTACATCCTCTCTAACACTTGTAGTTTTCCAACTTAAAAAAAAATTTTTTTTGGCCTGGTATTAACATCTTGTAACATTTGCATACATTTGTTCAGTTTCAAAGAAAAACAGTCTTACATATGCAATATTACCCATATTCATAGTTCACATGAGGTTTTGCTATGGTATACAGTCCCATGTTCATTTTTCAGCTTTCCTTCTAGTAATATACGTGACCTTAGAATTTCCCTTTCAACCACTGTCATACCCATGTAATAGCACTGCTAGTTACAGTGCTATTCTCAGCAACAGTGAATGAGTCTTCCTATCTCTCCACATCTTCTCCAACACTTGTAGATCTCTTTTTAATAGTGGCCATTCTAGTAGGTATGAAATGATACATCCTTGTTGTTTTGATTTGCATTTCCCTAATTGCTAGTGATGTTGAACATTTTTTCATGTGGTTTTTCTTTTTCTTTTTTTTTTTTTCTCATTTGTATTTCTTCTTTGGACAAATGTCTATTCAATCCTTTTGCCCATTTTTTAAATTGGATCATTTGTCTTTATTGTTGTGTTGTAGCATCTCTTTATATATCATGGATATTAAACCCTTATTGGATGTGTGATTTCTAAATATTTTCTCCCATTGAGTTGGCTGCCTTTTCACCCTTTTAACAAAGTCTTTTGAGATCCAAAAGTGTTTTAATTTTGAGGACTCATTTATCTATTTTTTCTTTTGTTGCTCATGCTTTGGGTGTAACGTCCAAGAAACCACCACCTACCACAAGATCTTAAAAATGTTTCCCTACATTTTTTTCTAGTAGTGTTATGGTCCTAGCTTTTATATTTAGGTCTTTGATCCATTTTAAGTTGATTCTTATATAGGAAGTGAAATAGGAGTCCTCTTTCATTCTTTTGGTTATGGATATCCAGTTCTCTCAGCGCCATTTGTTGTAGAGACTGTTTTGTTACAAGAACGTGGACTTGGTAGGTTTGTCAAAAACCATTTGGGGGGAGCAGATGTAACTCACGTGGTTGAGTGCCTTCTTCCCATGTATGAGGTCCAGGGTTCGATCCCCAGTACCTCCTAAAAACAAATAAACAAGACAAATGAAAAAACCATCTGTCATTGGGGAGCAGATGTAGCTCAGTGGTTGAGTGTCTGCTTCCCATATACAAGGTCCTACGTTCAATCCCTGGTACCTCCTTAAAAAAAAAAGAATCTTAAAAAAAAAAAAAAATTTTTTTTAATGGCTGTAGAGGTAAGGGTTTATTTTGAGTCACGCAATTCTACTCCACTGATCAATATGTCTATCTTTATGCCAGTACTATGCTGTTTTGACCACTGTAGCTTTGTAATATGTTTCAAGGTCAGGCAGTGAGAGTCCTCCCACATTGCTCTTTTTTTAGGATGTTTTTGGCTATTTGGGTGCCCTTTCCCTTCCAAATAAATTTGGCCAGAATATTCTTCATCCCTGTATGCCTTTGGCTACTCTCTGACCTCCTTCCAATCTTCACTCACACTCATCTTCTCTGTGAGACCGACCCTGACCACCCTATTTAATTATCGATCCACATTGCCTTACATTTTCTTTTAATCTTTTTGCAGACCTCGCCATCTTCACTCTTACCACCATATGCATTGCTTGTTGCGTGGTGCTTCATCCTTTTGTTTACTGATGTGTCCCAGGTGCCCAGGGACGTACAGATATGTACTCCATGTATCTGTGTGGAATGAGTGACTGAAATGCCGGAGTGGATAGGGTGGTGCCACTGCTGCTGGTCATTACCCCAGGATTCCCTATAAGTCAAAGGTTTTGTTCTATTCAAAGCATTCCTTCAACAAACACCGAGCACATACTCTGTGCCACGTGCTGTTCCACAGGATACAAAAGTGGGCAGCACAGGTGAGGTCCCTGCCCTCAAATAGCCTCCAGTCTAGGGTATGGTAGGTTGAATTATGCACCAGATTTAGATATGTTCTTCATCTTAATCTGCATTCCTGTGAGTGTGAACCCATTGCAAATAGGGTCTATTTTTTTTTTTAAAGATTATTTTATTTATTTCACCCCACCCCCTCATTTTTGCACTACTTGCTGTGTCTGCTCATCTTCCTTGTTTCTTTAGGAGGCACCGGGAACTGAACCTGGGACCTCTGAGGTGGGTGGGAGGTGCCTAATTGCTTGAGCCACCTCCATTCCCTGCTTTGTTGTGTGTCTCATATTTTTCCTCTTGTGTCTCTTGTTGCTTCATCTTGTTGCGTCAGCTCACCTCGCCTGCCCTTTGCACCAGCTCACTGTCTTCTCTAGGAGGGACTGGGAACCAAACCACGGACCTCCCATGTGGTAGGCAGGAGCCCAATCACTTGAGTCACACCTGCTTCCCGCAAATAGGGTCTCTTGAAAATATTTTTTAGTGATGGTGTGCCCAGCTGAATCAGGGATTACTGCAGGCCTCATAAGGAGGAGGCCATGGGGCCAATAGGAACTCACCGGAACCTGGAAGAGAAAGGAGAGGACTTTGCCATGTAACAGGAAAGCAAAGGAACCCTAAAGACTGCTGCAGCCAGCTCTAGAACAGTAAAGTCTCTGGGGAGAAAGCAAGCCTTGCCAATATCTAGATTTTGTATGTTTCTCAGCCTCAAACCTGTGAGCCAATAAATTCATGTTGTTTAAGCCAACTCATTGTGTGCTATTGCTATGGGAACTCTGGCAAACTAGGAGGGTGAGGGTATCAGATGGCAGCCCCCAAGTCGGCCCTTTAACTTGGTCTTAGTGACAGGAACCAAAGGATTATAACTACTTCCCCAGGCAGGATCTGGTTTCAACCTGCTGTCACTGTAGGAGATGTTAAAAATGCTGATGCCTGGGCCCACTCCCAAAGTTTCAGAATTAAATGGTATAGGGTTTGGCCCAAATGTTGCTAGTTTAAAAAATTCAACCACCAGATGATTCTGATGTACGGTGGGGGGTTGAACCACTGATCCAGTTTAATCCCAGCCATATCCTGTGGGCCGAGGTTTCCCATGAGTCCCACTTTACAGATGAAGAAAATAAGACTCTGAGAGGGTCAGGCCAGGTACCCAAAGTCAGAGGGTGGGAAATGGTGCCTCTGGGGCTCTCCGGGCCGTGCCCAGTGGGGGGACAGTCCTGGAGCTAGAGAAGGCCCTCACCCAGGTTTCCTCCCTCCCCACCCCCACCCTAGCTAATTGCTGGAATGAAACTCTGGTCCTGCCCACTCTATCTGCTCACTGCCCTTCTCGAATTTTATTGCCTCCTCAGCAGTTTCCCAAGAGCTGGGGGCTCCTTTTCCACTGGGAGGGCCCTCCCTGGCTTAATGGAAGGGGCTGCTTGCTTGCAGCCAGCTGGCTTCACTCCTCTGGGAAGAAGGGGCAAGGGGAGTGGCTCATTTATGCAGCCCTCCGGGGACTGGAACACTTGCTTCGAGCAAGGGATGACGGCCCTGTCTACCCAGTGCCGTTGGAGGTACTTTTTAATAGAAAATTTTAAAGAAGCTCCACAGAGCTGGCCAAGATGGCAGGAGGCAGGGCATCAGGGAGAGGGAGGCAGGAGGAAAAGCGGAGCATGTGGGCGTGGAACGTCGGGCTTGGTTTGTAGCGGCTCTTGGGTCGCTGCCTTGTCTTGTGGTTTAACTGGCCTTGGTTCTTTTCCTCTGTCTTGTTTCCCAGCAGGATTGTGGCCTCTGCAGACACGGACTTTGAGATGTGTCTGAATCCTACAGCTTGGCTGTGGTTCCGTCCAGCCCCTCCTCCCTGGGCCAGCTCCTGAGGCTCTCCCTCTCTAGATGGGGAAATGGGGTAATGTTTTCCCTCGAGGACCAAAGGAGGAGCAGGTTTGCAAAGTGTTTAACTCCCGGCCTGCACGTGAGAGGCATTGGGAATAGCAGTTGCCAGTCTAAACCGAAAGTGATAATCATAGCTCAGATAGTGAGAAGGGCTGCCCCTCCATGCTATGCACACAGTAGGCGCTCAATCCAGGCTTTTGTACTGCAGCCATTGACCTGGGGCTGATTCCAGGAGTTCCATCTGAGCCGCAGGGTTCTGTCCCAGTGGCAGGCTGGTGTCTCTCTCAGCAGGACGCTGTCCTCTGAGCATGGCCTTTGCACAGGTGGCTTTCCAGGCTCCCCACCCCCCACATAGGTTTCCCTGGGCCCTCTGGCCACCTGCATATTCCTGGCTGGTCCTGCACCTGCCGACTGCTGCCCTCAGGCCCTGCCTTCCCAGGAGCTGCCCCCAGCCTGCACCAGGCCAGCAGTTAGACCCCGGGAGGGACCCTCCACCAGGGAGAGGCAGGGTGGGTGGGCAAACGCCAGTGGGAAGATTCGGAGGTGAGGTCCACGTGGTCTCTTCGAGGGGCTGCAGAGCCGTGGAGCCCCCATTTCCCAGCGGTATCTGCCCAGGGCCGCCCTAGCTACTGCCTGCTCCACACTCACTTCCACACTCCCCCGCCAGAGCTCCGTGCCTTGTGCCGAAACAAATGTCTCAGGGTTGGCTTTGAGGGGGACCCTAAGCTAAGGAAAACTTGGCTGAGCAGTCACAAGTGAATTCCAGAGCCGAGGTTTCCCTGCCCAAATTACCATGGATTTTCCCTGAGACATCAGGAGGGAGCGAGGTGGAGCCACAACCGTCCCTGGTTTGAATGGACGGGGGGTGGGTCTGCAGGGGCCCCTCCTGGCCCTTGAAGCTCAAATCTCTGGGAGTCCAGGGGGCCTGGGGCCAACCTCCAGCAGCCCCTACTGTTGCCTTTTTGTCTAGTTGCTTTACATTAGATGAGGTTAGAAGTCAGTTCCAGAGGCGCTGGTCTTACCGCATGACTCTGGGTTCTGGGCTTCTAGGTTCCTGGTTTATGTAGCATAAAAGAATTTAAGGACACGCCATAGGGTAGGCACGGGAGTAGAGCTGAGTAAGAAAGCACGCTGTCGAGGGCTGGACCACAGGCTACTGCCAGGCGGGCTGCGCACCTGGGGCCGCAGGTCAGGGCTTTTTCAGAGGCCTCCCTCCTCCCAACTCATAATATTGAGGAGGGGCTCCAGCCGTTTGCTGTTCCGGTTGGTTGCCCCACCTGTCAGTTCTCAGAGGGTCAATGGTGAGGCCTTTTGAGGTTATGGAGGCGGGCTAGATTAGGGGGTAAAAAGAGGAACCTGGGCCCAGGCAGAGAAACACAGCCGTGAAACACGTGGCCGTGCAACCCTCCCTGAGGGAAGGACCTCCCGAGAATTCCCCGTTTGGAGTGGGATTTTGTCCAGGATCAAGGAAAAGCCCTGGATATTCTCAAGGGGCCTTGCCATTGGCCCCCCAGGGGGGATTGATGGGTGGGGTAACCAATCAAAACAGCAAGCAGCTGGGACTCCTCCCCAGCATTAGCAAGGGGCAGAATAATCAATGGTTTAAAAAGCGAGCGCAGAGCCTAAATCGGCCGTTTTGCCCTGTTATGCCCTTTCTCTCCCGGCCTG
>JAQZBX010021222.1:0-32439 GCA_029593785.1 Cabassous unicinctus
TTAAGGACATAAAGAAATAGAGTGCTTCCAAAGGGGGGGAGGAAAGATCCTTAAATTGCAAGAAATAGATATAATTTTTTAGCTGGAATTTTCTTCATTTTTAAGTTTGAAATTTATTTTACATATTCTATAGAGTGAGGGACCCCATACAAATAAAAATAAAGCTTGTTCCAATTTGTGTTTTCAAAAATTTGTTTTTTTTATTTGCATTTTTTTTCCTTTTTCTAAGCCTTAATTTCTTTATTTCTGTAGGGAGAGGATTTCTGTATAATTACTTCTGAGATTGTAAAAGGAGCCCCATATAATTTCCTCCTAAGATTTTAAAGGTTTAGGTACATGTATAGGATGCCTCAAAGTGTAATTATGGAGTATTTAAAATTTAAAACTCATCCCATTTATCCTTTTAAGAGTCTCCTTTCTATTCATTCATGATTAAAAAACAAAATGACAAGATGTTTCACATTCAAGAAACTTTTCCTTTATATGATTCCCATTGCATTCACTTCAAACAAGATTATGAAGACTAACATGTATTTATTGAATTGCTCTTTAATTATTAGTTTTGTGATTCTATGTTTCCATTAATGCCTTTACAATTAACAAAAATGTTGTGGGAAATATATTTATGTTACTATTAAATTAGTTATTTAATTAATTGGAATTAAAATCATTTTTCTTTGTTTTTAAAGCTCTACTTGTTACTGAGATTAACTATCTACCTGAGATACTTAAAGCCTATTTGATGGTTAAAAAATATTCAAGTGTCTTTATTATTGCTAGTTCATAGCTGACTGTTCAGGTACATTCAACTTGTTAAGCAAAAATTTCGATTTAAAACAGGAAAAAATTCCAGACAAATGGATATCTACCTTTAGATAACAACCTGTATGCAGATGTTCATAGCTTAAACAAACAAGCAAATCCAGACTGGAAATGAAGAATTTCCCTTTGCAGGTGAAATTATCTCATATACAGAAAATACTATGGAATCCACCCAAAGTCCATGGGAATAAATAAACAAGTGTGTTAATGTTATAGGATACAAGATTAATATACAAAAATTGTTTTATATCTATGCAGCAACAATGAACAGACCAAATAGGAAATTCAGAAAGTAATTTTATTTATGACAAATGCCATTTTTGACTATCAAAATGAATAAAATATTTTAGAATAAATTTAGCCAAAAAAGTGCTAATTTATACTCTGAAATCTATAAAACCTAAGTGAAATAAATTCAATAAAATCTAAATAAATGGATACTAATCTCAAGTTTATGAATCAGAGTACTAAATATGGCTAAAATTGCAGCTCTTCCAAATTTTTCTACAGATTTGAGCCAATCTCTAACAAAATCCGTGTTAGCTTCTATGGCAGTTTGAGACCTTTTGATTACATCAAATTCAGCTGAGGGGCTTTCGATTAGATTATTTGATAAGTTCCCTTTAGGGTTTTTCATTGGACTATTTCAATGAGGCTTAACACAGGTTGAGTTTCTGTCCCCTTGCTGAGTCTGATATAAACAGACACACAGATAAACAGACCCAGGAAAAAGGAACTGCCATGTTTGATTCTGCCATGTGACACAAAAGACTCCAGCTTTGCCCAGTGAAGTCAATTATGGTCAATTGTTTTAAAAGGAATCCCAGAGAATTCAATTAAATAAGAATTTTCTTTTCAACAAATGGTGCTCAAACAACTGAATATTTACATGAAAAAGAAGGAAGTTGCACCCATATTTCTCATCATATACAAAAATCAACTCAAATTGGAAAAAAAAAAAAAGACCTAAATGTCAAAGCTACAACTTGAAAAATATTTGAAAACAACACAAGCTTAAACTGTAACCTTTCTTTAGGCAATGGTTTCTTAGTACGACAGCAAAAGCACAATCAAGAAATGAAAAATAAATTTGATATAACAAATTGGTTTTAAAAATTTCTTCAAAAGACACCAAGAAGAAAGTAAAAAGACCACCCCCAGAATGGGAGGAAGTATTTACCAATCATTTGTTTGATAATGGATTTCATATCTAGACTATATAAACCATGCTTAAAAGTCAGTAATAATAATATGGTAGAGAACATATAAAACACAGGCTGCCACCTTTCCCTGCAACCCACAAATAAAATCATGTCCTTGGGATTGTGGAATTCTGGCTCCTAGGACAGCGTGGAGAATGTGGGTTGACTCCCTTCTTGGGAGTATCTTCAGGTAAAACACATCCCCTAGCAGCTAGTAGCCACCTACTGGTATATCCCTTTTCCCTTTGCCCTGCGTATATATAAACCTTCACTGGAGACAGTCTGGCTAAACATATGAGTTTTACGACACCCAGGTCATCTCTGCTGGTATATCTGTTCCTGGCAAGAAGGGCACTATGACAAGAAGTCTGCATAGAACAGCTCCTGCATATGCTGCAGATTGAGACCTGCTGACCATGAGGGACTAACACCCACTATTGAAGCTGATCCTGCTTTGTCTATATGAGTAAACTTTGCTCCATCCAGTAACTGTGTGAGTTGTACTTTTGCTGGTGACTTTGACACCTGGAAAGCGCATAGTAGGCTGGGACCTGAAGACTGCTGCTCCTGATGGCAGGTATGGTTATGCTCTTTGCTACACTCCATGCAGTGAGTCCCCTCCCCTGGACGTGGTAATAGATTTCTTTCTTTCTGAATGACAGTTTGGAGCAGCAAGCAGTGTTCTGACAAAAAGAGAAATAAACTAATTTATAAATAAGCAAAGGATGAATGTACATTTCTCCAAATAAAATATATGTAACAAATAAGCAGATGAAATGATATTCAACATTATTTGTCATCAGGGAGACACAAATGAAACTACAATACCTAAGATGACAAAAATCATAAACGGAGAAAATAAGTTTTGGCAAGGATGTAGAGAAATTGAAACCGTTATAGACTGCTAGTAGATATGTAAACATGTTTGACCACTTTAGAAAACCGTCTGGCAGTTATTCCAAAATTTAAGCATAGAGTTACTATATGTCCCACTAATTTTACTCCTAGGTATATACCCAAGAGAAATGAAAACCTATGTCCCTGTAAAAACTTGTCCACAAGTATCCACAGCAATATTAGTTATAGTAATCACAAAATGGAGACAACTCAAGTGTCCATCAGCTGATACTAGTGGATAAGCAAAAGGTGATATATCCAGATGACAGAATATTATTAGGGAAAAAAAATGGAGTGTGATACTTGACATCATATGGTTGAAACCAGGCAAAATCAGATTAAGTGAACAAAGCCACCATATTTTATGAATATGAATGTCCAGAATGGTAAATCCATAGGGAAAAGAAAGGTGTTTGGTTGTCTAAGTCTGATGAAGGAGGTTGTAGAGTGGCTGCTAATGTGGATAGGGTTCTTTAAAAAGGGCAGTAAAAATGTTCCAAAATTGTGGTAATGGTTGTATAAAACTGTGAATATACAAAAAAACAACAACAAAAAACCTTGAATTTTATACTATGAGTGGGTGAATTATAAGGTCTTTGAATTTTTCTTCTATAAATAGCTATAAAAATAGAACTAACAAGAAAAAATGTCAATTTATCTATATCTAGACCTGATATCAGGAGATTAATCTATGTACAATCTACTCTGCAAGAGGCAAAAACCATGTTTATTCACGTAAGTATTATATTTCTTTATGAATAGAAAAATACATGAAAATTTAACAACCTCACAAAGATAAAACCTTGAAAAAGTCTCTGTATTGTTTTTCTTCTAAATCTCTTATATTAAAAATAAGCCCATAAATATAATGAAATCAATGATGGATTTAATTGCCAAAGAATTCCATGAAGAAATGAATTTTAAAAATACCAACATTTTCTATGACAAAATCTGAATTTTTACTTTGCCTACTCTAGGTTTGACTGGTTTCTATTGCTCTGAGTGTTAAACCAATATGTTGAGTTATAAATTATATAAACAGACATATACTTCTGTACTTACCTTTTGCTACATGTACATGTATTTCACACATTTTGGGGAGGATTTAGAAATATAATACAAAACATTTTAATCCTTCTCATCAAGAAGCTTATAAAAGTAAGTCTTTCTGTAAATGCCATGCAAACTTCTGCTTATATAATTCATAGTAATAATGGAAAAAATACCACATGAAATTGGGAACTGAAATCACGTGGTGTTTTTTCCATTTCCTCAGAGTTCTAGGATGTGCCATTAACATTTACTAGAAATTAAAATAAAGCTTCTCCTATTGCTTGATTTTATTTTTAAAATTTTTATTTTGGTATGTTTTATATATAACATAAAATTTCCCATTTTAATAACTTTCAAGTATATAGTTCAATTGTATTAATTACATTCACAATGTGTTTTGCTGTCAACATTTTCCATTACCAAAATATTTTCATCACACTCAGATCTCTCTACTTCATAGAATTCCTGTTCACCTTTCCACTTATTTACTAATTTTCCAGGAATTACTGTAGTACGTGGTACCAATTTGCCCTTTCCCCTATCTTCCTCTTCCCCAGTGGTACCTTTCCCCAATTAAGAAATCATATTCAGATGAATTTGACACTTGGGGTTATAAAGATTATTGTGGAGCATTAAATATTTTCTTGAATCCCAGAACACTTAATATACTAATGATAATAATTTTCACATGCATTCTCAAGCTTCTTCATTAATATTTCCTCTTTTATTTCCCTTTGTCTTGTTTTCAGTAGCTCCTTCAATGACAAACTATATAGGTGGATGAGGGATGTTTATTTTCTTGTAATTTTGGATATCTCAGAGTTTTATGTTTCCACCTTTTATCTCTCTAAGCCCTGTGGTGTCAGATTTTGGATTTTACATGAATAATGGCAATATCCAATATATTGCACATTGTTGGGAGTGTCTTTCAAAAATTATTCTATACGAATGACACCCGTGAATTACATGGTTTCCAGCCTTCACAGCTCCATGTGGTACTTCTGCCTTTCCCCATTGTGCAATTTAGGAATGAGTTCCCATGCATGTAATGGAGCATCCAATAAATAATTGCTTAAGGAACAGAATTTTATTTATTTTTTAAAAAGTTTATTATTGAGACAAATGGGGTAAATGGCTTTAATTGTTTCAGTAGCTCAGAGTCAGTGTATTATCCATTATCTTGCCCTTAAATTAATGCCCTAAATGATTGAAACACACATGACAGCATTCAAAATCCAGGAAACAAAAAGTTATGGGAAGAAATATTCTCCTTACACACCACTCATTTTTTGGAAGTAATAGCTATCTTGGGAATACCCTAGTAGATCTTCTCCTACGTATCTTTGATAATAACCATGTATGTATGTGTGTGTGTGTTGTTTTATTTTGTTTTGTTTTGTTTTGTTTGGCATTCTGTTTCTCCTCACTTTTCATTCCCAAATAGCGACTGAACTTCTCAGGAAAGAAATATTTTCTTAGAATAGGAAATTTCTATTTAAAATTTCACTTTCAGCATGTTCCTGATCACTTAATGCTAATTTCTGCCCCCACTCTCAAATTTATTATAAGCATGCCCAGAATATGCCCTACATCCACTCAATGATAGCTTTCCATTTTCTGGTTTAAGCAAGTCAGTCATGCAAAATGTACTGGTTTGTTTATCATTCTGAGTCAACTTATTAATACATTAAGTATATTTTTATTATATTCATTTTCTCTGCCAGAAACTATTCTAGCTATTAACTATTTTACCAATCACCCTGATGTTTCTTCATTTCTAATCTGACACCTGTCAGAGTGGAGTTTTACACTCTGCCATGCTTAGTATGGTATCAGTGAAGCAAAAAAAAAAAATGACTCTACGAGTGAAGTGTTCTACATGGTCTTGCAATGATGAATACAGGCCATGTTAAGTTTCATCAAAATTTATAAAAGTGTATGCTCCAATATGTAAACCATAATCTAAACCACTGACCATGGTTGGTAGATAAGTTTCAGTATTTTTACATGAGTTGTAACAAATGTACCATCCACATATAAAATGTTTTTAATAAGGGAAGGGGGAAAAGGGGGAGGATGTTGGATATATGGATGTCCCCGATATTCTGTACATGAATTTGCTGTGACCTAAATCTTGTTTGAAGACAAAATGAAATAAAAAGCCACTGTTTAAAAAAATGGAAGAAAATGTCACTGTACATACAGGACAACAGATCTTGCAGTGGTGAAATGCAAATGTCAAAAATTTTTCTTTATATATTTTCATTAATTTTTATTATCTGAAATTTTTTAATCTATCATTATTGTTTCATTTTCTTTTTAATTGTATTTGGTTATTTTATTGGTTCCATTTCTGAAGAGGTTTTGGATCACAGAAGGGTTACAACTGTGGCAGGGGAGGACCATTTGTGTGGGGTATCAGTGAAGGAGAATATATGGGAGAAGGCTCACCTGGGCATACATATAAGGCATGTAAATGTGTTTAAATGTTTATGGGGCATTGTCATGGTGGGTGGACATTCACACAATAACCAAAAGAATATTGAATTCCCATCCTGGGGAGATCTGACACATTCTCTGATGGAACAGCAATAATTCCCCAAGTATAGAGGCAATGGCTAGTAAAGGAGGATGGTCCATTGATGGACTCTTGATATTGATGACTATGCTTATGAAACTTTACTCTTGAAATTGAAACTTAGCATAGTATCATAGGGTGCCTAAGTGTTACCTCCTGAGCGCCTCCTTGTTGCTCAAATGTGGCCTCTCTCTAAGCCAAACTCAGCAAATAAATGCAATAAGTTCCCCCGGCATGGGACATAAATCCCAAGGAGGAGTCTCCCTGGCACTGAGGGATACCTACCAAGCACCAACTAGCAATGCAAATGGAAAAGACCTTGACCAAAAGAGGGAAAAGGTAAAGACAAATGAGTTTATATGGCTAAGAGACTTCAAAGTGAGTTGGGAGGTCATTCCAGAGGTTACACTTATGCACATCTCAGCAGGATCACATTGACTGCCAAATTAGACACTACCCAAATAGTGAGGCTTCTAAAGGCTCTGAAAACACCCAGGCACTATGGTCAGGGCAGATAGCTCATGAGATTGGTTCCTTGCCAGTAGGCCCTACTATGGGGTTTGTGCTCCTCAGTGTAACTGAATTGGACTCAGTTGTGTTTTCCCTACATATGGCTCTTTTGTCTCTTCTATTTGAAACTATAGTTGGTGGTGGAGTTGGTAGGTGGACATCCAAGAGTCTTGAATCTTTGGACTGTCCATGTGCCACCTGGCCCTGAGCCTCAATGGAGTTGCAACCCCTGTTCTCTAGTTCATTGGACTTACCCAGGACAACTAACAAGGAGGTTATGAAGGACAACCACCATACAAAGAAACTAAGAGAGCCTACAACTGCAAGCAAGAGAGTCCCAGCCATAGGATATAGGACTGAAGCCACCTCTCAATTCAAGGTGGAGTGGGCATTACCATGTCAGAATCCTCAGGATTGTGGAATGAACTATAGGCTACAGTGGACCTACTGGTATTCTACTAAATATATATTGCCATTCTAGCAACAGAAGAAATTACAGAATTGATGTGGAGGCAGTGGCCACTGGAGGTTCTGAGGTCAGGGAGAGGGAAAACAGGTGTAATATGGTGGCATATTCAGTACTTGGGAATTGTCCTGAATGACATTGCAATGATAGACACAGGTCATTATACATCTTGCCATAACCTACAGAAGTGTGTGTGAGAGAGTGTAAACTACAATGTAAATTATAATCCATGCTTAGTGACAATGCTCCATAATGTGTTCATCAATTGCAATGAATGTACCACAATAATGACGGATGTTGTTAATGGGGGTAAATGTGGGAGCAGGGCATATGGGAATCCCCTATATATTCATGTAACATTTATGTAATCTAAATATATTTTTTAATTAAAATAAAAGGAAAAGTGTTGATTAGGACAATTACAAAGAGCATGAAATCTAGAGCTAGACAACCTGTGTTTGAAACCTGGTTCTAATGTCTACTACATCTACAGACTTGGAAAATTTACTTACCCTCAATAAGCCTCCATTTTGTCTTCTGAAAAATGTATATATTAGTAGAATCTATCTCACAGAACTGCCGTGATGATTCCATTAATTAAGACACAATGAGTAATTATATGATAATTAACATATCTATCATAGAATACTCAATAAGAGTGAGACATTCTTATTACCTGATAGTCCTTATGCCCATCCAAAAGATGCCTTTTAACTAGTCCAAAACTTTGGTACTATTTGTCCTCAAATGACAATATTTCATGCACTTTCTCTTTTATTCTGATAAAGTGTATTTATTCCATTTCTTTAGATACACAGGGGAATTTATTTCATGATTATGAACTAAGTAAATATTCTAGATCTTAATTATAGGAATATTAAAATAATAAATATAAACAAATACTGGAGAATTTGGGGAATGACATGAATGAAACTATATCCCCAAAGCTGATAACACTCCCATTGCTATATATTAGACTTTACTGGCTTTAGAATATGGAATAATGAAAACCATAGCATTATTTCCTTTTCCATATCACAGTAGGATAATCAAACATTGAAAGTTAATGAAAATATAATGCATAATAAACAATCACTTACACTGAAGAAAATCAACTCAATGCAAAATATAAAACAATTTTCTTCACTAAATAAGTCTTCATCACCAATGATCCAAAGACAATTTGATCATAATTTTTAAATCTTTTTTTTTCAGAGAAATAAAGACATACAATCATTCATGAACAAACCATATTATTTATTAAATTAAATTAAATTTAATTAAATTTAATTTAATTTGGAGTTTAATATTTTGTTGTTTATTATGTGGGTCAACACCCACTGATATAACATCCTATGACAAGATGAACACATTCATATTCCATAGAAGCATGCCACAGGTGAACCCTTTCCCACACATCCCTCCACCACCAATGCACTACACAGGTGACCCTCCCCTGCAATATTTCTCAGAAGAATATCCCCACAATTGTATTTTCAACCACAGACCTCCACCTCCCCAGAGTTCACCTTTTCTTTCCTCCATCCCTCACCTCAGTTCCATGAATAGTCCAAACCACCCTCCAACCCTGCTCACACTCACACACCAGCACCATGGACCCCACTTACATCCCTGTACCACCATCAACCCCATCCACTGCCAATCCACCACTTCCACCTTATCATAGGTTCTTCTCAGATTTAACATTAGCTCACCACTCTCTACTCCCTTTCTGTCTCCTGTAAGCCACATTATTAAATCAGAATAACCAGGTGGGGAAAAAGTTAAAACCAGAGGCCTTCTATGGCTGTCATCAAGTAAGATATCTTAATTTCCTATTTCTACTGATGTAGGCATTATGGGATGATTGCCAAAAAAACAGATCTGAGCTGATCCTGTGGATTGATTAATTACAAAGTATGTTGTGTTAGCAGACACATATACTCATGTGAAATAAAGACACTAATGAAGAAAGAGTGGAGCTTCAGGCTTGGATTAGGAGCATTTGTGTTATTTCAGAGGCACTGAGACTCCTTGTAACCAGAATAGAGTCAAAACCTAATAGACCACTGGAAAGGTTGTGAAAGCTAAAACAGAAAGGGCTTACATGAAAACACACACTCACACACACACATGCACACTGTGACACTGCAAAATTCATTCCAATGGTGCAGAAAAACATCAGAGTCCTTCCAACAACCCCTCTGTATCTAAAGCTTTTCCTGAATCTCCCTCATCAACCAATTCTCCTTGCTTGCTTATTTGTTCTATAGGTCTCTGCCCTAGTTTCCAGGCTGCTTAAACAAATACCGTACAAGGGTTGGTTTAACTAATGGGGATGGTTTTGAGGCTAGGAGAAGTCCAAACTGATGGCTTTACCAAGGAGAAGCTTTCTTGCCAAAGACTGGCATTTTGGGGCTGGCTGCCTGAGACCCTTGGTCCTTGGCTTTTCTGTCACCTGAAAATGCAAATGGTGATGTTTTTAATTTTCTCCTTTGGGTTCCCTTTACTTTGGCTTTTTGTGTGTCTGTGTGGCTTTCTCTCCCTCTTTCTGAAATTCATTCTACTTGAAAAAGACCCTTGTTGAGTTATACCTTATCTGAAGTAACATCTTTCAGAGATCTTATTTACAATGTGTCTGTACCCCCCAGAATGCAGACCAAGACCAAGAACATGTCCAAACTGGGGTACACAATTCAGTACACCACATCCCCCAGTGCATTCTATTATAATTTAATATTTACTTAATTATATGTTCATAATCCATCTTTCACCCAAAAGGAGAGCCACTCTTCTTGATGTTTTGTTCATTAATTTATTTACAGCATTTCAAAGAGTGACTAATACATAGAAGGCAACCAATCAATATGTGTTGGACATATTTGAGCTTCCTATCCTTTTTGTGTGTTTAGAATTAAAATCTGTAGTTCACTTTACATGATTTAAAGTATACAGAGACTTTAAGGAATATATTACATAATTTTTTCCAAGCCTTAGTTAAGGCATATTTTACATCTTTGTTTCTCAAGCCATAGGTCAAGGGATTCAACATAGGGATAACCAGAGTGTAAAATATGGAAGCCATTTTATCGGGGTCAAAGGAATGACTGGACTCTGGCTGAATATACATAATTATTAAAGTCCCATAGAATATTAAGACCACTGTCAAGTGGGATCCACAGGTAGAGAAGGCCTTGTGTCTGCCCTCAGCAGAGTGCATCCTGAGGATGGCCGCAAGAATGAGCAGATAAGACACAAGAAGTATTGAAAGATGAAATCAAATCGAAAGCTGCTAAGATGAGAATTATCAATACAATTTCTTGTGTGTTAGAGCAGAGCAAAGATGACAAGGGCAGACTGTCACAGAAGAAATTACTGATAACATTGTAGCCACAGAAGGATAAATTAAAAATCTTTATGATGACCAGAAGTGAAACAAATGTGTTGTAGACATAGAGGATTGCCACCAGCATGCAGCATAATCTTTGTGACAGGATGGCTGAGTAGAGCAGTGGATTACAGATGGCTATGTAGCAGTCATAGGACATTGCTGACAGAATAAAAATTTCACTAATGATTAACACAAGAAAGAAAGCTAGCTGTGTGGTACAAAAATGATAGGAGATTGTATTTTCATCCACAATAAAATGTACTAGCATTTTGTGTCCCACTGTTGAATAACCAAGATCAGTGACAGCAAGGTGTCTGAGGAAAAGTACATGGGGATTTGTAACCTGGAGCCCATCTTGGTGAGGACGATCATGCCCAAGTTGCCCACCAACAAGATCATGTAGATTATCAGGAACAGCCCAAAGAAGGGAGGCTGCAGCTCAGGGCAGTCTGTGATGCCAGTCAGAATAAATACTTTCAGGACTGTTAGATTGTGTTTTTCCATCCACATTTATCAGTAAACCTGTTTTGGACAGAGATAACATAATTATCAATAGTTTCCATATAGTGTATCTGGGCACTTTCATTATAAGTGATATATGAAAATTTGTTTGTAACAAATCAGATACACTTTCTCATGGAAGAAATTTAGATAATATGAGGAAATTTGGGCAAATTGGGAGAAAGTGAGGTTACTGGCATTGCCTTTATGTAGAGAAGTCTCATAAAAATTCTCTTTAATAAAAGGGATCCTTACATTAAAGAAAAAATATTTTTAAATCACTATATTCATGGAGTTGTTATTTAAATTTATCTGAAAATTAATGCCAGTAGGATTCCTCCGTATAAAGATATGATGCAAATAAATACAAGTATATTAAAAGAAAATGTATATGCATATCCCTAATGAACTTGAGGTTGAAAAAAAAATACCTGAGTAGGATAAGGACGACAGGATATTGCAAAAGAATTAGTGGTTTAAAATTTGTGACTACCAATATTTACTTTGGAAAACAAAACAAATAAGAAAGATCTTCATAAAAATGAAAATAGCAGTGCCAGCAGTCTGAGTATATTCTAATCATGTAAATAAAAGTGATTATAGGAAATTCACATTTATTACATCTGAAACATTGAAGATAAGGTTGTGAATTTCTCATATCTTACCCTGTTCTGTGCACACAATTTTCTAATGTCAGAAATACTATCAGTAGAATTACAATTAGAAAAATATTTTTCAGTGAATGCAATAAAAATGATCTAAAAAATCTTGTTAAGTTTCAGTGATGAAAGGCCAATGAAAAAATGACTGTGGTTTAAGCACTAATTTTCTGTAATGTAAACATGTTAAAAGGACTTCCTCCCACTAATTTTAGAGTTCTATATAAAGTACAAATTACTTTATCATAGTTTACTATCTTTGTTGAATATCCATTTCTTAATTTTTAATGCACATTTATACATTTATTTAATATGCATTAAATATTAAATTATTTTTGAGAAGAACATAGAAGAGACACTAAATGACAAAGAATTTAGAAAGACATTAAAATTAAAGACTGAATGCTGGTGGGCTCATAATCCTGTGATAAACTGTTCATTCATGTCTCTTTAGTTAGGCTTCCTTTATTCTCAGTTTTCACTTTCATTACTCATAAAATTATTTAAAAAACACAAATATTGTATAAACAATATAATTTATGATCTTTAGAACAAGGCTTAAATTCTGTAACCTAATTGATAGATACAATATTCTACAGGTAACTTCAAGAAAAGATATTGCATACTTTTTTCCAAGTCTTATTTAGGGCATATTTTACATCTTTGTTTATCAAGTTATAGATCAAGGGATTCAACATGGAGTTAACCAGCATGTAACATATGGAAGCCATTTTATTGGTGTCATTGGAATGACTAGCCTGGGGCTGCACATACATAAATATTAACATCTTGTAGAACACTACTACCACTGTTAGATGGGATCCACAGTTGGAGAAGGCCTTGTGTCTGCCCTCAGCAGAGTTCATTCTGAGAATGGCTCCAAGAATGATCAGATAAGACACAAGAACCATAAGGAGGGATGATATCAAATTTAAAAAACTGAGAATATCTGAATTATCAATTCAATTTTTTACATTATCCTTACTTGCACAGTAAGGATAACAAGGTGAGACTCTCATAGTAGAAATGACTGATGACATTGTAGTGACAGAAGGTTAACTTAAAAATCTTAATGGTGACAAGAAGGGAAATAAAGGTACTGTAGAGATAGGGGATTGCCACCAAGACCCAACATACCTATTGTGACATGATGGTTGGGTAGAGCAGTGGGTTACAGATGGCCACATAGCGATCATAGGCCATTGCTGACAGAATAAAAAATTCACTAATGATGAACATGATGAAAAATGCTAGCAGTGTGGCACAAAAAAGATAGGAGATAGTATTTTCATCCACAATAAAATTTGCCAGAATTTTGGCTCCCACAGTATATGAATAACCAAGATCAGTGAAAGCCAGGTGTCTGAGGAAAAAGTACATGGGGGTTTGAAGCATGGAGTCCATCTTGGTGAGGACAACCATGCCCAAGTTGCCAACCACCGAGATCATGTAGATGATAAGGAACAGCCCAAAGAACGGAGGCTGCAGCTCAGGGCGGTGTGTGATGCTGATCGGAATGAAATCCTTCGGCACTGTTAGATTGTGTTTGTCCATCATCATCTATCAGGAAACCTAATCTGGATAGAGACATCAACATAATATCTTTCATGTAGTATCATACAGGAGATATTTTTGTATACAAAGCAATATGAATAAGTAAATTCAAAATGTCTAATTTTGAGATATTTAAACATAAACCCAGTCCTCACAAGTAAATCATACATATACAGAGATAGAGACAAAGATGAATAGACAAGATAAATAGAGAGAGAGAAAATATTGTTATTAGGTATATGCATGATTATAATAAATTCTTTTTTTAATTTATGTAATGACAATTACATGGTGATAATTATGGAATTACATTTACATAATATGGCATGATGCACTTGTCAACTACATAATAAAAATTTAATAACAAATTCCAAAAAATTTTTTGAAACATTTAAAATCCATTGATACTACATAGTCCTGTGAAAGATGGTAGTTTGAAACAATTAGTACACACAATAGGTATGTGACAGATGTATGGATAATATAAGGAAACTCTCAAAGATCACAGTTGTAATCATTTATCTTTAAACAAGGAAACATCCACAAATTATAAGATAGAGAAATAGAGAGATAAAGACTCTTTATACCACCATTTATTCCATATAAAAAGGGGATCTTTGGGAATATGATGGAAGTATTCTATATCTCCTTAATCACTTCTGCAAAATGAATACTTCTTTCAAGGGTTGTTGGGGAAGATGAGTGAGAATTATTAATAAATGTTTCAAAGTGTTTGTGGTACCTGAAAGTAGCTCTCAAATATTAAATACATTGTTTTTTCTTTTCATTTTATTTTGTTAAGTGGTGACAATTAGTCGCCTGAAAAGCAATTCTATTATTATGTTTATGTCAGAGATATGACGTTGAATAGGTTGAGAAGGTTGTTTTCCATGTAAATGACCACAGTTTTCCTCCAATCCCACACACCATGTCCAAAAATTGGACCACCAATTGATTTTACTTAAAATATTTTAATATAATTTTACATAAATATAAATTTACTTAAAAGAGTTCCTCCTCCTTTAAGGGCATTTTCAGTTTAACTGATATTAGAAATTTGTTTGTTAAACATCAAATATACTTTCTTGTTGAAGAACCTTAAATAAAATGAGGAAATTTGAGCAAGAGAGAAAGTGAAGATATTGTCATTGGTTTTATATAATGAATTTTCATAAAAATTCCCTTTGATAGAAGAAAGTATCTACTTTATGGGAAAAATAAGTTAAAATTTGATGTATTACCCAAAGTATAAAGACAAAGTAACATACATTAAGGATTAGGTGTTCATGGATTACTTGTTATTTTAATTCCTTCTGTACATTAAGGCCTCATGGACTTTCTTCACAAATAATTTCTCTGTACTATAATAGATGAACATAAATGTCATTAAATAAAAATGTAAATATAACCCCAATAAGTCACAGATTTAAAAACAAAACAGTGTAAGATGAGGATGACAGGTGAAGATAAAAGAATTCGTGGTTTAAGAAATTAAGACCATCAATACTTCTTTAAAAAAAAATCATTGGAATGGTCCTGATTATAATGAAAATAGCAATGCCAGAAGGCTCTGAGGAGGCTCCAAGCAATTAAATAGAAAAATATAATTTATGACAGTAAAGTATAAAATGATTCATGATTACCTCTCAGATATCACATAAAACATTGCTTTAAGGTTGTGACTTTCTGATATCCTATCCAGCACCCATGCCCACAGTTTCCTTCTGACAGGATTATCAAATCAAGGTGAGTAGATATTATACTAACAAAAAAATATTGTCAGTGACTCCCATTTGAAACAAAATAAATCTTATTTAGCTGAAATGATGAAACATTTAAGAAAAAAAATTACATTTGTTAATGCAAATTTTCCTGTAAGTTAGGAAAATTCAATAAGAAGTTTCCTCTCCCAGCTTTGGAATTTTATGGAAAGCAACAATTTCTTTTTCCTAGTTTAATATCCTTGTTGACTATTTGATTTTGATTTTTGATGCATCTTTTTACATTTATCTCAATATATATTAAATATTACTTTAGTTATGAGAAGGGCATTGATGACATTAGAGCCAGTAAATTACAGAAGAATTAGGAGGGACTCCAAATGAAGGACTGACTATCTTTGTCTTTAAAATCTGTGAAAATTTTTTTATTCCTGTCCCTTTAATTATGCTTGATTTGCTCTCCGTTTTGACTTCCATTATCATATACTTATTTATATAAAGCATAAATATTATATAAAGCAATATAATGATGATGTTTTCAAGATGCTTATGAGAATGGAGCTTCACAATCAATACAAAAATGAAGTCTTACAGCCAATGTGAAATTTGAAAAATTAATACGAAGAGTAAAGAAGGGAGATCCTATTCTTTCAGGCACTATTGCATAGTATAATGCCTACAGAATTGAATCAAATCCTCATATTTTACTATGTATTTGTCATCGAATAAAAGTGGGACCTTTCAAATGTCACTGAAACATTGTAGATAATGGTAAAATATGACATCAGATGAAATTTTCTATCTTTTTGCCTGCAATGAATCCTTTGTATTGACTCCTCCATGTGCTTCTTAACATGGCACAGAAAGAACAAATTATAGATTTTTTTTCACCCTTTAGTTTCTCCCTTCGGAGACATTAAGCAATTTGCTGATTTTCCTTGAAGCATTTGAAGGTTCCGCAAAATGCCTGGGGCTGTTTACTAATTGTTCAGGACAATTTGTGCTTATCAATGAGCTATTTGTATATGTAAGTACTTATTTGTTTAATCATGTTTATTAATTTATGTCATGAGTTGCTATGTTTTACTTTTGCTTAATTTTCCCTTTTAACATGCAAGGTTGGAGGAAAATATTGTATCTAAAACACAGGCTAGTCAATATTCTCCTATTTCTACCGTAGGTTCCTCATATGGATGACACTATGGAAAAGTGATTAAGCACTACCTTACTGAATTACTTCAAATATAAATACAATAAGATTGTATTTTTTTAATTGGTTATTTTTTTGACTTTAGAAAGGAAATTTGCTATTTCTCTTTCTCATTTCATAGTAATTGGCCACTCTCTGTTTCAGACTTTTCTTTTGTCTTTTGTTATATTTTACTTTCTTACATTTCAACATTTCATGTTTTCCATTCTTTCCAAACCCTATCCCAATTCTACTTTCCTACCTCAACATATATTCTGCTGTTTGTTATATGGCTTACATTAACTAAATATCCTTGTAAAATATAAGATTTTATCTGTATATGTTTTAACTTGCCTACATGCTACTGTGCTGCAAATTTTATTGCTGCATTAAATTAACTATTTGAAAAGTATCCACATTGTGACACAATTTTTTCTGTTTCTGCCTTATGTTCCATAATACACATCTAACAAAATTTCATGTATCTATTATTTAATCGTAGATTTTTTTGTCTCCAATTTTCAACTATAACCAATGCAACTACAATGTATCATTTTAATGATCAGCCTTGTGCTAGTCCCCTTAAAATATCGTGAACCAGTGCTCGCTTCGGCAGCACATATACTAAAAGTGGAACAATATAGAGAAGATTACCATGCCCCCTGCACAAGGGTAACACGCAAATTTGTGAAGTGTTCCATATTTTTTGTATATTACTGTGATTTGAACTTTTGCTTCCTTAACTGCTTTGCCAGTATTCCCATATTCCACCAGCTGCTGTCGCTTATACATAAATCATCATTGGGTGCCTTATAAATCTTTGTCACTGTAACTGCTTCTGACCAAATTTCCTCAACCAATATGGCCTTGGAAGTTACCACTGGAAACAAAGCTATCTGATATAGAGAAGACATTCTGCAGTAGCATAATTTCTGTTATTGGAACAAGAAAGTAAGTTGCTGTTAATATATGGCACCTGTTCAGTCATAATATTTGCTTATTGACTTAGATTATATAGTGGCAGGGATAAGAGGAAAGTTTAACCTACTGACAAAATATACAGCAGGCCTCAAAGTCACTGCTTCCAATCATCTAATAATTGGAGTTTATAGGACAAACGTCTGTGATAAAATAGGAATAGTGAAAAATGCAAGCAATCAGCACAGAATTTTTATAGAGAATAATTTCTGGACCTCACTCATTTTTATACAAAATAATTTCGAGACCTCACTCATTGCTGAAAGCAATCTCCTCAGTTGATTTTAGATGTAATCAGCCATATATATAAACACCTTGCTGATGCATGACCAAAAAATTGGGCACCATTACCTGGCCAAGTTTGACAAATTATCCCAACCATCACACATGGCTTGAAATCAACCATAATCAAGCTGTTTAATCCTTTGTGATTAAGATGTGATACATACCAAAGACTGTAGTAATTATCGTGACCAAGCCATTCTCATCCAGATTGAGAACATGTGCTATCATAACTCGTTTTGTTGTGTAAATGACTTGGAAAAGAGTTTTACCTGCATTAATAAGGGGATAATAAATTGAATTTCCTTTAATTGATTTTTTTCTAGAAAAGCTTTATCGTGGTTTGTTGAGCATATTAATGACAATTATTACCATATCAATAGCATCTATTTCATTTTATATTTGCAGTAAATGTTTTCAATTGTGAGAGCAAGGAAGTGGGACTTGCTTATGGCTACTTTCAAATATATGTCCCCATTTCAGATCTTTTAGTCTTATTACAATGTCTGTAAAATATGCATTCTAATAATGTCAAAGATTTTTAAACAACAGGAACCAATTGTTATGTTATAAATACAATTGTAAATTTATTTCCTTCCCTTTATATGAGCAAGGACTTTAGGACCAATGTCAATTTAACATTCATGGCATGGTTGAATGACTGTGTATATATATATTGTATGCCTACCCTCAACCAGACTGTGCTTTGCACAATTGACAGTAATTATTGCCATAGGAGTTTATGTCACATGTTGAGCCCTGTCGCTAACAAAGTAATAGATATAAATTTAATCTTGATGTGAAGAGATGCAGGGGTGACAATGTGACAATTTCTTTAACAGATTTATTGAGATGTTTAAAGGTTATTTGTTAAGTTGGCTTCCTTATAGAAAATAGAACTAGGTATTTATGCTCAAGATGGTTGTTACTCTTTAGTTCTTAATGTCATTTTACTTATCTCACAACATTTTCTGATTACTTTAAGAAATAAAAATTCTCAGCACACACAAAAAATATTGCAAACCAAATTCCCAATAATTTATTTATCACATTTTTGCCTGTGTCTGTGCATGCTGAGAAATACATACTCCTTTTTCATTTTCTGGAAAAGATTGCAGAGAATTGGTTATTGAATTTTCCCTATATGTTTAGTAGTTCCCAATCAAACCACATGGACAAGATTCTTTTTCAGGGGAGGGAGTGTTCTAAACAGAAATTTATGTTTTGATATTCCTTAAACCCTTGAATTTTTTATTAGAATGTTTCTTAGTGCCAACATCCATGGAAATATATAATACTTATCTTTTTAAGGTCTTAACTTAAAATATAGATTGAATTTATTTTGCAGAAGCACAATTAGTGTGCCTCAAATTTTATTTTTTTCTTATTCTAGATTTTTATTGGTCCTTGTGACTCATTAGTCTGTAATATATTAGATTATATTCATCTTCAAAATATCCTATAAATCAGTTATGTGCCAATTTCTGACGTTTTATTTTTTATATTCTACAAAAAAATTTAAATTTTGTGATATAGCTTATACATCTACCTAATAATGATGGAGACTAACTTTAAAAATTAACTATATATATAATTAAAGCATATACCTGTACACTGTTCTCTTCTTGGTTCATCATTTGAGAAACAATCAGAAGAAATAAGTTTTTTTTTAAGAAGTAGCAACTGAGTTATAGTAATAACTAACTTGTTTCTACAAATTAAAATATTAGAACATTTTAACCTCTTCCCTTAAAGAACGTGATATCCACTGAAGATAATTTCTGGAGACCATCTAATCAATAAGAAAATTGAGAAATTTCCATGATTTCAGCTATCAACAATAACTAATACAATGTTTCACTAGAGCTCTCTCTAAAATACATTTTTCCTTGGAAAATCAGGCTTCTATGGAATATCTAAGTGTTCATCTTGTCATATCAGTCGGTGGAGACCCATGCAATAAACAAGAAAGTATTAAACTCCCATTCTGGGGAGTCCTGCTACAATCTCAATTAGAAGGACAAGAATCTCTTGAGAATATAAGCAGTACCTAATAAAAGAAAACCGAACAATATGTCAAGCCTTCAATATTATTGCAAGTAACTATAAATAAAATATTTTATATTCACATGTCCATAGCTCATATTTAGATATATAATATAATTTTATCTCAAGTTAAATAAACTATTTCTTTTGCTTTTTTTGATTATATGGTCTCCACATATTATCTTCAGTGGATATTTACACACTGCTTATTACATTGTTTTAAAAATTCAAAAGTGAAACACAATGTGTCTATATGTGCAGATATTTTTCCCTTACATGTTGTATTTTGACCTATTATTGAAATAAAATATACATATAAACAAATGCACACAACATAAATAAATTTGACAAACTTAAAAGTATAGCTACAATTCCAGATTAAACAAGAACAACAGAAAAAAAGAAGGAAACATTTTTAGAACTCCAGAAAAATCCCTTTTTTTCTCTTTCTCTATGGACAGAACTACCATCACCGAAAAGAAGCAAAGCCACTAGTCTGACTTCTAAGTGCATATATTGTTTCCACCTATTTTTTTACTCTTTCTAAGTGGATAAATTTCCATATTATTTTTGGTTGCTGGATTCATTCATTATGCACTGATAAATGTATTTTTAGTTTGCTCATTTAATTTTTTATACAATACCATTTTATAAATATTATGCAGAAAATATATTCACCACTCTATTGTTCATTATTAGGATTGGCTCCTGTTTTGGGGTTTTATGAATAGTGGTTCTCTAAACATTCTAATGTGTGTTTTGATGGAAAATTATATATATTCCTGTTGGGTATATTTCTGGATCTGATATTGCTGAATCATAGTGTATGCATATTCAGCATTAGTAAATAATGCCAAATGGTTAAACAAAGTAAATATACCAAGCTACACTTGCACCAGCAGTGCATTATAATTGCCAGTGCTCAGTAACCTTGTCAATAACAGCCATGTTAGTTTTCTTAATGATGTGTATGAGTCTCATTTGGTTTTCATTTGCATTATCCAGATGCTTAATGAAATTGGGAAACTTTTCACATGTTTAAAGGCCATTTAGAAATTTTCCTTTGAAAAGTTTTCATTCAAGTTTTTTGTCAATCTTTATATTGGTTTACATGCCAATTACTTAATGATTTGTAAGCTTTCTTATTGCATTCTGCATGTGTCTTTTTTAGATATACATAAATGATGATGTATGTCTGATATAAATATCTCCTCCCGTTTTGAAGGTTGCTCTTTTTTACTGTTAATTTTGATGAACAGAATTTCTTAAAAAAGTACAAGTAAACTTTTTGTAAAAATTTTGTATGATTAGTGTTCTCTGTGTTCTGTTTTAAAACCCATACATATCACAAAGATTTTTCACTCTGCTTCCCTTTTAAATTTATGTTTTCATTTCTCATTTATATCTTTAATCTATCTCGAATTGATTCTGTGTAAGGTATGAGGTAGGTGTCCTGATTCTTCTTTTTTAAAAAAATAAATACTAGTTACTACCCTTTATTGAAAGCATCACCCTTTCCTTTTGGAGAACAGTGATGCGTCCATTATAAGTGAGGTGACCAAGGAAGCATAGACCTCTGTGGGGACTCACTATGTTGTTCCATTGGTCAGTCAGTCTATCCCTGGGGCAATAATATATTTTGTTATTTACTGTAGTTTTATAATTAGTTTTGATATTTAGTATGTTATTCATGTAAATTTGTTCTCTGTATGATTTTCTTTGCTAATTTTTGTGTTTTAACTTTCTAAATAAATTTTACAGTTTCCCAATTTTCAAAAGAAGGAAGAAGGGAAGGAAAGAAAGGAACAAGGAAGAAAGAGAAGGAAGAAGGAAGGATTTTATAGTTGGGCTTTATTGAAACTGTAGATGAATTTTGGATATTGCACATTGTTATAATAAAAAAATTTCCATTGCATGGATATATTGTGTCTATACCCCCACTTATTTATCTCCTTTGAATTGCTTGTGTAAATTTTATACTTATATTAGAGAGGCCTTAGATTTCTTTTATTAGATTTATTACTATGTTGGGTTTCTATTTACAAAAAAATATTTTTGTTAATATTATCTCTCATTCAATTTTATTTTCTAATTGTTTATTGCTGTAATATACAGCTAAGGTTTTTTTCCAAATTTATTTTATATCCAGCAAATTTATTAAACTCATTAATTCTAAAACCTAATCAATACATTTTTTTTCTGTGCACTCAGTCATTTACCAGAAACAAATAACAGTTTGTGACTTCATTTTCATCTTTTATCACTTTTTCCTGGCCAAACTGAAATCCATGTGATATCTAGAATGTAAAATATAAAATATGTGACTTGATTTTCTACCTTTTTAGTCAATTCCAGAAAGAAAGATTGTAATGTTTCACTATTACATTAGATAAAAGAATGTCACTTGAATAGAGCAGAAAACCCTGAAAGGAAAGTTTCAAATAATGGTGTTCACATAGTGGATTTAAACTGTATTTCTCTAGACAAATGCCATTGTGCAACTTATCATGGACTTAATTGTCACCTGTGCATCTTCTTTGGTGAAATGTCTATTCAATCATTTGCAGATAATTTATTGTTTTTTTTTTGGTCTCCATTTTATTGAAATTTGAGTGTACTTTATGAATTCTGGATACATGTTCTTTATTAATGAGCTGTTCAGCAAATATTTTCTCCAAAGCTATGACTTGTTTTCTCATTCTCACAGCAGTGTTTTTACAAAATATAAGATTTTAATTGTGATGAAGTACAATATATTGACCTTTTCTCTTATGGCTCATGCATCTTCCTCTATACTTTCTCTACACATGCTTCTTCTTTACCTTTTACTTGAACCTATACTTGGTGCTGGAGTGGGTAGGTGTACATCCAAGAGACTTGAATCTCTGGGCTGTCCATATGCCAGCCGGACCCTGAACCTCAGCAGAGTTGCAACTCCTACTCTCTAGTTCATTGGACTCACCCAGGACAACTAACAAGGAGGTAAGGATAGACAAGAACCACACCAAGGAACTGAGAGAGTCTACAACTGCAAGCAAGGGAGTTCCATCCATCAGCCATATGGGATTGAAGCCTCCTTTCAATTAGAGGTGGAGTGGGCATCACCATGCCAGATTCCTCAGGACTGGGGAATAAAATATGGACTAGAGTGGGCTTACTGGTATTCTACTATAGACTTATTGTGATTCTAGCAATGGAATAAATTATATCATGGATGTGGAGACAGTAGCCACTGAAGGTGCTGAAGGCAGGGAAAGGGAAAAATAGGTGTAATATGAGGATATTTTCAAGACTCAGAATTGTCCTGAATATAATTGCAATGACTGATACAGGCCATTATGTATCCTGTCACAACTTACAAAATTGAGTGGGAGAGTGTAAACCACAATGTAAAGTATAATCCATGCTTAGTGGCAATGCTCCAAAATGTGTTCATCAATTGCAATGAATGTACCACACTAATGCAAGAAGTTGTCAATATGGGAGAAAGTGGGAATTGTGGAGAGTGAGGCATATGGGAATCTTTTATATTTTTGTGTGTAGCATTTTATGTGATTTAAGTATTTTTTAAAAATAAATAAAAAATTATATTTAAAAAAGAAGAAAAAAGTAAATAAAGGAAAAACAAAGAGAAAAAAATAAAATAAATTTGACTAACTCATGGTCATGCAGGTGCTGCCCTGTTTTCACTGGAAGCGTCACAGCATTAGAGGTTATATGAATGTCTATGGTTCATTTTGAGACAAGTTTTATTTATGGTGCAAAGAGTGAATCATGTACTTGTTTTATAGCAAAATGCTGTTTACTTTTTTTCAGCCCAGTGTTTTCAAAATTCCCCATTGATTTTCCTTGGCGTCTTTGTTGAAAATTAATTGCCTATGTATTTGTGAATCTATTTTTGTACTCTCCATTCGGTTCTTTTGAACTATGTGTTTAAGTTTTCACCAATACCACATTCTCTTGATTATTCTTACTTAACTATAAGTTATGAAATTAGAAATTGTCTTCCAACTTTATTCATTTTCTAATTTGTCTCTATTTTAGTTCCTTTGCTTTATTTTATTAATTTTAGAATCAACTTGCCAATATCTGCCAAAGCTCTTGCTTAATTTTCACTGGGGTTGCATTGAATCTAAAGAACAATTTGGGATTGCATTTCATTAATGGCTTCACTCTTTCCAAATAGTCTGCCTACCAGTATCATCTTTCTTTTTACCGTTTTTTTTTTTAATTCAGATTGGATGACCAGAATTCCCTATTTATCAACTTAAAATGCTTGGGTATGAAACCAGGCATACAGGTATTTAAACAACTTTTTTGGAGTTTCTTACATATATACGCTGTAGTAGAATATAGAATAGAATAAGAAATCCCCAAACACAAAAAGACTTTATATTACTCAAAAAGTTTGAACTTTAGTTCTTTCAGATCATCAATATTCTATTGTTTTATCTTATAAAATATTGCAGTTATCTATATACTGACTCATCTCTCTTCTTAATATTTCCTTCCCCTGAGATTACAGTATATTTTGTTTATTCATATCTTCTCTCCTCTTTGGAAATCTCATTGTTTAAATTTATCTCTCATTCCATTAAAAATGTAGCTCTTACAATTTTAAAATGTAAACTAAACCAATTTCTATTAAACAATTATAAATTTGTCACAACTCATTCTCATATTATATCAATATATACGTTTTCACTGGATGTTGAAAAAAATAAGCAGGTTATATTCACAAGAAGAGGAAACTAGATTTCAGAGAACGTTTGTTATTAACACATTATTACTTAATTCATTAACATCATAGCTAGGATTATGTCCTGCATTAATAGATTTCTTTTCCAATCCTATATCATATGGTTTTTCTGGTGGTGGATCATTTTATACCAGAGATCACAGATCATTCATATATTTATTTTTTTATCATATAGTCCATTTTTCCAGAACCATTCACATGTTTTCTACCAAAATAAAAATTAACTTGTGTTTTTATGTCCCAGAAGGCAGAAAAGACATTTTGTGTTCTCCTTGGGGCATCCCCTACAGAATTCAAGAATAACTCAAGAAGCTACTAAATGAATCCCAATGCATAACAGTCAGAAAATACTTTGAGTTAGCAGTTCAGTTACACAGGTAAGTGGAATTTTTTTAAATCACTTACAAAATATTTTAGAAGCATAACCTTGAATCTCAAACTACCTGCTTTAATATATTAATATTTCATGCTTTAATATTTAAATTTGAAATAGTTGATTCTAGTTAACTAAGTTTTATATTAAAGTTTGAACTGCATGCCTTCCAGGGAACATAATAGGGAAAGTAGGAAGGACTTCCCTTGTATTTCGATAAATAGAGCTATAATGAGAATATTTTTTAAATTTTCTAGATGGGAGATAATAATCAGAAGAGGGGTAGAAATGAAATACTCTATTAAATGGAGACAAAATTAGCTTATAACAAGCCATTGAATATATACCACTTTGAGATATATATATATCCATGTATATGCTAATTAAACTAGAAACGATTTTAGTTTGTTCATTTTTTTATAGTTTGATGTCTTTAAAAATGAATAAAAATAAGTAAGCTTGTTTTTCAGAATTTTTTCTATGCAATGATTCCAGTATTCTGAATTGTCAAAATAGTAATGCTATATGCTTGAGTGGAAATAAGTGTGTGAAGTCAGAGAATTCTGGGCTTGAATCCAGGCTCTGTTAATAACTAACTCTGTGAGCTTTGTCATGTTATATATTTCTAACTGGGCATGAGTGATCTAATCTATACAAGGACCCTAGTATTTTTAGATTGCAGGTTGCTATGCAGATTACACAGGATAGTTTACACAAATTCCCAAACCTTAGTAGCCACTTCAAATTACATGGTAGCTACTATCATAGTTTTCCTTGTACTAAAGTTTAATGTTGGTAAAACTGATCTTATAGATGTCTATTACTTTATATTTTCAGACTTTATGAAAGTTGAGGAAATGGTTTTTAGTCTTCCAGAATGATGATTTATTTTTCCTAAATTCAAGCTCACTATATATTTACTTTTTAGGCTTTATTTCCTCTTAGAGTAAAATCAGCTACACATAAGCACAACCAGTCTAAATTCTTCAAATAATAGGTAACATAAATGACTTTAAAAATTACCTTGATGAAGTAGCTAAATCTCATTTTTTCTACTATGTCTCCAGTTCTTTGTAGTAAAGTAATTTATTTCTCTAATGAAGCATCATTTGATATAAAATATACCTTCATTCTTAAACCATCTTCTGAGTCTATAGATAGAATCAGAGACATCAGTACTTGGCAGGAAGTCATATCAAGAAGATTATCTGGAACATTAAAGGAAAACACACTCTTTACTGACATAGCAAAGGCAGAATGGGGTGAAATGGATAAACTTTTATTGCATATTAAAGACAGAATAATGAGATTCATTGGTCTTTCTCTCAATGAATGTATTTATAATTAGTGTTGTATAACAATCACATACATAATTAAAGGAAGAAATATTTAGCGTATGGTATAGAATCCACTTATTACTCAATGCTATGAGGATAAAAGTTGATTTTGTAATTATTGTGCTTCACATAAATAGAAATTGGATGTTGTATTTCAATTGTATCCATGCTAAAGGTAGAATCAAAATTTAATTTAATACAAAATAATTTAATGCAGCTCATAAATAAGTACTCTGCTGTGATACTGTATTCAAATAGTTGAACAAGTTAGACCTAAAAATTGTGGTTATTTTTATTATTCTTTTATTTGGATCATTAAAACTACTTTTAAAAGCACACACTATCACTAGGTCTTAAACCAAAGATTCCAGTAAGGGGCCTTAGAGACCAAATACAATGTTTTCACACTTTCGTAATTGTTGTCTTGTCTCACAGATGGCAGAGAAGTGAAGGTTTGACTAGTAATGTACCTGAAATTTCTCCTATACATGTTACAGAAGTATACATTGGAGTGAACTTTTTTAGTCTACCTAGTGGTACATTTTCCAAAACTTACTTGAATACTTTTATTTCCTTTAACTATATAATTGTGGCAGAAAGAGAGAGAGAGAGAAAGAGAAGAGATAAGAATGTGGAGTTGAAAAAGCAAATGAGGATTATTGTTTATAGAAATATACATGATTATTGATACATATTTATATTATTAAATGATTTATGTTTTTTATTAATATAGCTATTCAAAGTACATTGGAAATTATTACATTTATGTGTGTGCACAAGTGTGTGTGCATGTTTTCTATGTAAGTAATAGGTAATGTGTCAGGATTTGCACAGAAATCAGAAATCACCATATATATATATATGTTGTGCTTGAATTCTTTAAGGATTAAATGAGCACTTTTTATGTCTCTGGCCACATATTTGTGTTGCTATTTACACTTTTTACTCATCTTCCACATGGGAACTGTGATTATCTTTATTGGTGAATAATAATAAATGTCTTTCTTCTCTTTCCAGCTTTAATTTTAAGCTGATTTCCTCGTGTTCTTCTTAATGTAAGGAATCTCACTATGACAAAACTGTATTGTCTTTAATATTATGAATATTAATCATTTGTAATCACCGAAGGTAGCCCAGCCCAAAGCATGGCAGATATTTTGATCTTTTACACCCTGGAAAACACTTGCCAATTACTCAAGAATTGATGAAGCATTTCAGTCTATATCATACTGAAGGAAAAACAAATGTCACTATGCTGAAATCTAATGCCTAAAGATGTTGGATCCAGTACGGTATTTCAATCACTGAGGCAGTCAGTCCTGATGCAAGTACCACTTTAATGTTTTGGTTTTGTTTTTGCTTTTTGCATTTTTGCACTTAAACATTTTTTTTTTTGGTCATGCACTTTACTTTCTTCATATGCCATGAAAGAAACAGTCTGATAGCATATGGAAAAATACTAGAATTAAAACACTATATTGTAAGAAAACAATAACAATAGCTTTTATAATAAATTTATTACAGATTATTTTACTTTATAGGTATTTTAGAAATTGCATTAGCAATACAAACATTTTAAAGTTATCTTTTTGATAGAAATATGTCTGGAAAATCCAATCAAGGACTCCAGTAATAATAAACAAATGCATAGAGAAGCATCTTGCACACTTATTGTTAACATGTGAAAAATAATTACAATGCTACAATAACAACTTGAAGAGGCAAAAATGGATAATTACTGTAAAGTTTTCAAGAAAGAAAATTGAAAAAAAAAGAAGGAAAAAAATATTTTACTGTTTTTGATGGCATACAGGTTTCATATACTTCCAGGAAATTTTTGTTCTCTTCTTCCCAACTATTCCAGAAGATCTAATTCAACAGGATCATTGCCAGGAAAGAACACATAAAATGGTTTGATGTGAAAAAGCCGTCCTGTGAGACAAGTTGAAATGTAAGTCTAATTTATACCAGTGTGAGTCATCTGGGAGTAGTTTAAATTACATAATTTTCAAACTGTTTTTCTCATTTAAATTTAACACAACCTTTTGAGGTAAATGGGGCTGCTCCCATTTATAAATATGATCATTAAGAAAAAGTGTTTCATGCACATTGCATGAAAGTTCAAACTGGTACTGAGGTGTTACATTCCACTGTAACATATTACAAAATATCTTAATAGTCATTGTTCTTTGTTAATTTTAAGATGATGTAATATAAGGAAAGATGGTAGAAAATTTAACAGAAAATAAAACCATTAAATTAATTTGTTTTCTTTTAACATGACAAATTTT
The DNA here is from genome assembly GCA_029593785.1 of Cabassous unicinctus. Classification (NCBI taxonomy): domain Eukaryota; kingdom Metazoa; phylum Chordata; class Mammalia; order Cingulata; family Chlamyphoridae; genus Cabassous; species Cabassous unicinctus. The sequence continues at coordinate 28,610 of JAQZBX010021222.1, forward strand.
GGCAACAAATTAATACAGCCATGTCTTCATTTTATTTATATAGGAAAAGGCATCCACTTGGGTCCAATTTCTTCATCAATGTCTGTACTATAACTGCCTAGGTTATCTTATGTTTGTCTAAGAAACAGACATTTTTATACAATTGGGGGAAATCTATTTCACCTTATATTGCCTTGCAGACTTATAAATATAAACCAAGAGATGGTACCATACAATATTCAGTTGAAAAATGTGACTGAAGTCACCATGTTTATACTGATGGGCTTCACAGATAACATTAAGCTTTTCCAATTTCTAGCAAAATAACTTTCTAGCAATCTATCTTTTTACTCTGATAGGAAATTTGGGACTGGTATTTTTGGTCATTGAGGATTCCCAGTTCCACAAACCCATGTACTATTTTCTGACTGTCTCGTTCTTGGATGCCTGCTATTCTTCAATTGTCACCCCCACAATGCTGGTCAATTTCTTGGCAGAGGGTAAAGCTATTTCATTTCTTGGATGTGAAACACAGATTTTCTTGATGTTACTTTTGGAACCACAGAATGCTTTCTCTTGGCTGCAAAGGCTTATGATCGCTATGTAGCACTCTGTAACCCACTGCTGTATATGCCTCTCATCATTGCTTACTATGTTGGTGGCATTTTTTAGCCTATCATTCTGTGCATCCAATGGCATAAGACATATTTTATGTAACATTTCTCCACTCCTTGCTATTTCTTGTTCTGACACTCACATCAACCAGCTTCTACTCTTCTACGTTGTAGGCTTTATTGAGATAAACACAATATTAATTGTCTTGATCTCCTATAGTTTCATTCTTTTGGCCATTCTGAAGATGTGTTCTGCTGAAGGGAGGCTAAAATCTTCTCCACCTGAGACTCTCACCCAACTAGAGTGTCAATTTCCCATGGGACAATCTTCTTCATGTATGTGAGGCCAAGTTCCAGCCATGCTTTTGGCCATGATATGATATTGTCTATATTTTACACTATTGTGATTACCATGCTGAATCCCATCATCTATAGTTTGAGGAACAAAGACATAAAAGAGGCAATAAAAAAAGTGTTTAAGAAACATTGCTTCAACAATAAAGTGCATTTTTGGCATTGAGTCAAATTGTAAAGGATGCTGGGATCAGTCATATATTTATGGTGAGAAATAAAGATGAAAATTGCTTGTTTTTAGCTAGTATATCTTAGAATGTTCTAAAATAAATCACTAATTGCCCTCCTGTGCAGCATTTTATAAATGTAGATAAACTTTGCCATCAATAAGCCTATGACTACATTTGAACATATCATATCAAATATTCACTTACATACATGCTTCATTTTTGGTATTCATTGTGTAACTTGATTTTCACTTATTATAAGTAGAGTTGGTGTGTTCATGATTTGATGACTTCATATATTCTCATATTTTTCATAGTACCTATTGTTACTCACTTACTTCTATTCCCTTCCATATCCAGATCCTTCCAGGCCTCTGAACATGTCTTTTGCACTGTTTGCCTCAACACCATTTATTTTTATACCTTATTAATTTACTCCTTTCCAATTTTCATTTACATATATTGATTAGCTCTATTCTGAAACTCCTCAAAATATACTACGATTACATTATAACATTTACAGAGTGCACTTAAGAATTAGTTAAGACAAATAGAATTATAGCTTTTAGAGAAGGACCCCAACTGGCTACAGGATGTAGATGCTCTACAATCTGAATATGTCATCCTTATTTTAGGTTTCGTGTGATGCTCAGATTTGGGCTTAGTTTACGTCTCTATCTTTATTCCCTATTTATGAGGAATGACTTTGCATTTGTTATTGATCCTCAAATTTATTGCTAGTGAGTGAGGCGCATAATGGAAGGTTTCTCATTTCAAGTTATCCCCGTTTCTGCCTTAATTTTTGTGCTGTACTTATGTTGGTTCCAAGTTGTTTTCAGTAGAAGTTGAAACTCCCCTGGAACCAGCACCAGATACTAGTACTTAAAATTCCCTTTGATTACAATTTAAAACTTGATTTAATTGCTGAAGATTGAGTGTGGACTACTTTGAGAAATAAAAACCACCAAGAGAATCAACCTTAGGGGACCCAGACACTTTCTTGATTTTTACATCCAGGAGTCCTAACAGCTTCTCACTCTGTAGATCACAGAAAAATTCCTTTCTGCCTCTGTCAAGTGTAAGGGGGAAATAGCCATTTAAAATATTCCCAAAGCCTTTTGTTCTCCTTAATGAATGCCTACCCTTAAGAGATACTATTTTACCAGAGTCAAACCAACTTGGATTTACCAGATCCTAACTTTCCTGGGGAAAGAGAGATACCCAATTCCAGGCCCCTCTGAGCCTACTGTGTCATCTATGGGGTGGAAAAACTGTGATAAACATTTCTGAGACCTTATCATAGCATTATAAAACATTTCCCTCTCCCCATATCTTACCACTACATTAATAGCGTTACTGCTTATAAGAATGGTTACAAGGTTAAGAAGTACAAGGCTCAGACAATTTAATGAGCAATCCCTAAAGAAACCCAACAAAAAGGAGAAAAAACAGTGTCTCCAGAAGAAACTTTAGCCACTGAAACCGAGAGCTACAAGAAACAATGAACAAATCTTAACCCCTAGCCACATGAACCTAATACCTCATGCTAAAAATCTATTTACTTCAGTTGAATTTAACTGACACATAACACCTAGCATTCAACAATAAATCAAAAGGCATGGTAAAAGGCAAAAAAACAGACAAAACAAAAACAAAAAACAGTCTGAAGACCATAGCAACATCAGAACCACACTCAAATTTCACAGAGATGTTGGAATTATCAGAACAGTAATTTAAAGTGACTATGATTAGTTTGGTAGCAGCTGTAGAAGAAAAGGTGAACAAAATGTGCAAACTGATGGGTAGGAGGTGACATGAGCAAGATTGTGAAGTAAGATACATTTGACTACTGCCCCTGAGAAACAGTGAAAAAAAATGGGTAGAATTTGTCAGAATTAACTTCCTCAAACTGTGGAAAATAATCAAGGATAGACAATAACTGAACAAATAACAACCTGAAATCAGGAAAAAATGTTAAAAAAAACTAAGAAATTTAGGAAAGCCAAAGGGCAAGGTTGTTTGTCTAAAGCCCTGCCCTACCCTCCTAAGGTCCAGATGGTAGTCCTATGACCCACATGCAAGTGAAGGTTCCTGGAACCTGATTAGTGGTGCACCTTAATTAACATACTGTGTGTCTTTGTACATCAGCCCCAACTGGCTCTGTGGAACACTGACTCAGAGACCATATCTGGGTCCCCGAACCTGGGATTTACTTGTGACAGAGAAGTGGCACATTTATGTATATGTATATATATGTCTACACACTGATGTAAAATCTATATAAAATTCCTTTATCATATAGATGCAAAAATCATCAACAAATTCTAGAAAATTGAATCTAGCAAATACTAACAGGTTTACACAACATGACCAGCTGGGATGTGTCCCAGGAATGGAAGGATGGTTCAACATAAGAAAAAAAAATCAATGTAATACACCACATTAATATATGAGGAAAAATTACATTATCATATCAATTGATGTAGACAGGGAATTTGTCGATTTCATGCAATATCATGCAATTTCATATCATGCAATTTCATGATAAAATCACTTGGCAAAATTGGGTAGGAGAGAACTTCCTCAACTGATAAAGGCATGTACAAAATTCCCACAGCTATCATTATACTTAATATTTTAAGACAGTAACATAAAATTAAAAGATTGGGATATTTAAAAAATGAAAAATATATGATAAAAATTTTTGACCTTTTGC
>JAQZBX010021223.1:0-32442 GCA_029593785.1 Cabassous unicinctus
AGAAAAGAGAAATATCATAAATAATATAAGGAATGAAAACTGCACGTGGTTTAATTTGAAAATTAAAAACATAAATAGTCCTCAAAATTTTTGTATTAATTCATTGTAATCTTCATTTAATACCCATCAGCTTCTGTGTGTGCAAGTATTCAAAACTAGAATATGGAATGTGTGAAGTGATATATAAAGTTTGAATTGGACAAAGACTATTTTAAAATAACACAATTATAATTAAAAGATTGTTATGTTTTTATATTTACAGGCTTTGAAGTGACTATTATTTTTACTGTAACAAGAAGCTAGAACAGAGTTAGTGAATGCTATTTTCACCACCTGTCATTCTTAGAGTAGAGATCTTTCATTTTAATGTTTTTTGTTCATGTTTATAAGAAGGCTGCTGCCTTTCCAGATGTCTATCAATATTATGAGCAAAAAGGGTGAGGAAGATGAAATGCTAGATAGGCAGTGATGTTGAGAAATTCCCTTTAAAAGCATTCTTGCAAAGCTCATTCAATATTTCCCCTTTGAAGTTCATTCGTCATCTTTAACTGAAAGAATTCTGCAAAGGTTTGTAATGTTAACTAAACATATAGTGGGTGCCCTAACATATTAAGGTTTCATTAGAAATTAGGGTGTGTCTATCACAGAGCCATTTGTCAGAGACTGATACACTTTTCTTTCCTGAACAAGTGCCCTCATTAGAAAGGACAGTTTTCAGGCAAATAGTGCTGAAAACTATTTCAACTAGAAACAATATGGAGAATATTAAAAACATATACGAATGACTATTTCAATTTCTCTTGTAGAAAGGTCTATATTACAACCCTGCCCATTCACAATATTTCTTGCTCTTGTCTAGAATATGATTGTGTGCGTGGTCAATTAAGGGGAATGAAAGAAAAATTATGGAAATGATCATGTCTTTAAGATGGACTTCCATATGTTAAATTTGTATTTTCATAGAAGCTATGGGTTATGTTTATTTATTCATTTTTGAAAAAAGATATATATTTTAGGTCAGAGACAATTGGGCTTCAATTCTTTCTTAATCTTATCTCTTCGGTAATTATTCCATGAGCTGGAGATAATGTATTGGGAAGAAATATTTATTTAAATCAAAATTAATCAACTAGGTTAATATACATGCATGAATATGCATTCCCTTTATTATAAGATTAAATATAAAGGAATAGAACATCCCTATTGTGCTATATTTGTTATAATTCAGGAAAGTATATTTTTTATAATTGTGTTATCTATATACTCCATTCTTTACACAGTGATTCACAATATTTTAGAGACTTATGTGTTTTCTTTTAACTTTATCCTTGTAACATACACATGACCTAAAATTCCCCCGTTTAACTATGTTCGCATGTGTAATTCATTGCCGTAATTACATTAATAAATTTGTGCTACCATCACCACCATCCATTACCAAAAATTTACAATCAAACCAAATTGAAATTTGGTACATTTTAAGATTTAACTTTCCATTCCCTACCACCACCCCAGACCATGGTAACCTATATTCTAAATTCTGACTTTATAATTTTTCTTATTGCTTAATACCAGTGAAATTATACAATATCTGTCATTTTGTGTCTGGCATATTTCACTCAATAGTATATCATCCAAGTTTATCCATGTTGAATGAATCAAAGCTGCATTCTTTTTATTTCTGAATAAAATTGGCTTGTGTGTATACACCACATTTTTTTCCATTCATCACTTTGTTTCATCTTGGACACTTTGTTTGCTTCCATCTATTGTAAGTAATGTTGCTATGAACATCAGTGTTCAAATACCTGTAGGAGTTCTTGCTTTCAATTCTTTTGTGTTTATATAAATTGTGGGATTCTCAGGTCATATGGTTATTCTGTACTTAGCTTTCTGAAGAACTGATAAACTATCTTCCTCAGTGTCTTCAACATTAAACAGTGCCACCAGCAATGAATGAGTGCTCCTATTTCTCCACATTCTCTCCAACACTTGCAATATTTAAAAAAAAAAAATTATTGTAGCCATTCTAGTGGTTGTGAAATGGACCCTTATTGTGGTTTTGATTTGCATTTGTCAAATGGCTAATGATGATGAGCCTATTTTAATGTGCTTTTTTACCATATACAAATCCTCTTCAGGGAAGTATTTTTTGAACTCTTTTGCCCATTTCTTAAAATTGAGTTGTCTTTTCAGAACAATGAAAGAAATAGGTCACTTGTGTTGTCAGTTTACTGGTTGCTATGACAAATACCACAGTCTGTTGCAGTAACAACAGGAATTTATTGGCTCAAGGATTCAGAGGATAGAAGGTCTGATACTCTAATGTTTGGTAGTACTCCCTGGGTCCCTTGATTTCCCATCACATGTCAAAGTCTTAATGACTTCTACCATGCTCTTTAGAGTGATTTTCTCTACATGAAGTCTCATTCCTGTATAGAATGGGCCACAATTTAACTAAAAATAACATCTTGAAAAGGTCCTATTTATACATGCATAGTAATGTATTAATATTAAGAACAAGTTTTGTTTGTTTTGTTTTGTTTTTGTTACTAATGTACATAATTCCTCCTTTCAATGTCCAAACTCTGGACCCAAGAGACATATTTTTTCAACCCATCACATCTCAAAATCTTTAATTCATCTAAGAAAAAGCTATGAATCCAATGTCTAATCAAAATTAATTATGGTTGTGCCCCATCCTGGAAAGGAATTTGTCTCTGTCTTACAAACTGTTGTAGTGTAGTATTCAAATTATTTGCTTCCAAAATACAATGGTGATAGGCATAGAATAAACATTGCTTTTTCAGAAGGGAGTAATTGGAATGAAAACAGGGCCAAATGTCAAAGAGTGAAACATGGCATCATAAACTCCATTAGAGTCCAAGGTCTAAGAGTCATCTGTGAATCAATGATTTGTCTCCTTGGCTTCATGGAAAAGCATTCACATGTTTTCCAAGCACTTGTGTAGTCTTCTAGAAGATAAGAGTGTAGATTTCAACCTCTGAAATAATCAGAACCATGGCCACACTCTGCCTGAATGCAGGGGTATAGGCCCCAGAATACTAGAGCATTGGAGTTGTGATATTCTCAATAAATATAGGGTTTCAAGTACCAACTGCTCATAATTCCAGGTGAAATGGCCTGTCCCCATCAAGCATAGAGGTGGGCTGGCTATTTCCACACAAATAGATAGTTATTTCTTCTTAGCAGGAGAGGTAATTTTGATCCAATCCTCTTTATCAATGTTTTTGTCTATTAAGTCCTTCTGCCTTCTATTTATCCCTTTTCTGTCCCTTTCTGTCCACATTGGTAGTAGGCTTCTGTACATACTAATTTTGCAAAAAAACTTGACAGTTTTTCATTTAGTTAAAGGGGGCCAAAACATCAGATGAAAAAACATTCCACAACTTTTTCTTCAATAACTGCATTTTAAATCTTGTCTTTAATGGAATGGCTGATTGGATCAGTATTCAGACTCGTTCTTTAATAAATTTTTGTTCACTCAAATTAATATATGTAACCCAGTTCTCTGGGTATAACTTCCTGAAAGACCAATGATGTCCCTGATAGAAAAAGTTCTGGTCTGATTCTCAGATTTTCATTATACAAAAATTACTTTAAAATCTTTATAAAATACTCTAAAAAAGAGAACTAACATTTAATATAATGGTTACATATGTAAGATGTAAGTAATTAATTCAAATGGATTGCAAAAAGACTGGGACATTATCAAAGTGTAAATTGATTGATACCCTTTTAGCAAACATAAATAAACAGTAGGTAAACAGATGTATCAACTTTCAACTTAGGGAAGATCATCATCATCATCATCATCATCAACTTACCTGTCAAAAATAATATTAACAGTCACACATAAAGTATAATAAAGTTCAATAACAATATTAAACTGTAGAATTATGCATTTAAGAAATTTATCATATTTATATATGCAAAGTGAAATATGTTTTATGTATAAGCAAGTTTAAAATGTTAACAATGCAAGAAGCTAAGGAACCCTCATAAATTGTTGGATGGAGTATAAGTACATGTAAATTTTTTTTCATTTCTGGGCATAGCAATTTTCTTAGGTTCCTAGAACTTACCTAATAAATGCCACAAATAGGGCTCATTAAAACTCTGTAAATTCATCAGGTGGCTTAAAGCACAGTTCTGTACCCTAGGACTCCATATCAGTGTATTGGCAGAGCCAGATATTTGCCGAACCATGGAGGGATATGGCAGTGGTCATTCTTGACAGAACTCACTCTCTGCCTACTGAATATGGCTTGTTGTCCTTTTTTTCCCTGTTTGTCCAAATATACTGTCCTTATAAAGAAGCCAAGCAAAGAGTGAGCAAAACTCTCTCTAGCTTGGCCTCATAATTACTAATGACATCTTCAAATATCCTATTTCTAAAGAGTATGACATTTGTGAGACTGTGGGATTGGATTTATTGAGGGACAAAATTCAATTCATGACAGTTATAAAACCCAGAATCATGTATTTATTATCACTCTCTAGTTAAAATTGGTGGATTGTTCCTTAATAAATAACTCCTCAAGAAAAATATCATGAAAGGCACAATAAACTGAATGTCCCACATAATCCTGGTTAATAATAGACACGGTCAGAAGGAACATTTGAGGAGGGATTAGAATGGTTGGAAGCCTCTCCTGGGATAAGGATAGGGCTCCTCTCATCTGACAGTTTCATTTTTGTGGATATAAAGTTCTTTTATCAAAATTTATATTAGTATTTGACAACTGCTAATTTTATTTTACTTTTTAGTAGTAATATTTTTCTTTATTTTGAAAGAAGTTTTAGATTACATAAAAATGTCTTCAAATATATAGGGAATTCCCATATACCCCACTCCCTCTCACATTTCCCTCTATTAATAACATCTTTCATTAGTGTGGTATATTTGTTACAACTGATGAATTGAAGCATTGCCAACCTTAGCTTATAGTTTACTTTATGGTTTACACTTTGCACTGCACAATTTTATAGGTTTTGACAAACTATTTAATGGCCTGTATCCTTCATTGCAATGTCTTACAGAACAATTCCAATGTCCTCAAAATGCCCCAAGGTATACCTATTGTTCCCTCTCCCTCATCTCAGAATATCTGGTTACCACTGTCTTTACATCAATGTTACAATTATTCCATTATCAGAATAAATTGTCTATTTTGGTCCATAATTGAATTCCTCCTCATGTTATTTCATTTCTGTCTCAAGGATTTGGGGATGGTGATGTCCACTCGGGTTCTGATTGAAAGAGTGCTTAGATCTGATGGATGGAACTGTAATGCTTGCAGTTGTAGATATTCTCTGTTTTTTGAGATGAGAGATGCCCATCATCATCATTTTGTTAGTTGTCCTGGCAAGTCTTATGAACTGGAGAGCAGGTGTTGGTTACAACTCTACTGAGATTCAGGGCTCACCTAGCACATGAACAGACTGAATATTTAAGTCTCTGGGACATATATTTTATGGATATAATGTGAATTATAGGTCCAAATAAAAGGGACAGAAGAACCACGTGTCAGAAAATTATAAATGGTTCTAACTCTGTTAAATTGGGGAGACAGGTTAACATATATTCAAAGGTAAAACCCACCAATGGGTGCCAAATTCCTCTGTTTGTCTACCCTGCCTGTAGTGACAACTAAAAATTTTAAATGTTTTAATCAGTTTTCAACAATTGGAAGGGATAGCCAAAGTGTTTGACAAGTTGAATACGTTCTTTTGAAGAGAAATTTTGACCTCCTGAATTTCCAAATTGTTCAAAATATGAAATCAGGAAGGCTCTAGTTTTTAGTGACTTAAGTGTTTGTAATTATCCTCCATCAGTAATTACGGCTAGGCAGATGGAAAAGATGTTTCATTGTTCCTGGATAACATGTTTATGAACTTCACTGTGGGTTAGGAATCTGCTCTTGAAATGATTTCCAAAAGATTTAGGATATTTAATCCAAATAAGTGTGTGTAATTTTGGGCTATTGCTACTAGAATTATATGAGAGTTTATAAATGTGAGGAAACCTGAAATTATTAAATAAATTAAAATGATGATGGCATTCATTAAAGAAATAATTTTACAGGCAAAATGTTAAGACATATTTCAACTTATTTTAGCTATAACTCTCTTATCAGAGTTATGCTTTAAAGGTTCATTGCTTGAAAAAATTCTCACAAGGCCAATTATCCTGAAATTAATTGCCATATTATGCATGTGTTAAAGCATAGAAGCAGAGATCTGCAATACCAAATGTTAACAAGTTATTATAAAACTTAAATAAAGGAATCAGTTGGTATTGCTGTGTAGCATTTCTATAATTTTGGTGTTTTATTTAATTAGTGAAGTTGTGAGTTTACAAAACATATTATGCAGAATTCCCATATATCACCCGTCTACCAACATGTTACAATGTTGGGGAATTTTTGTTACAGATTATGAAAGAACAAAGTGGGTGTCTTACCAGTAGCTATGGTCCATAGCATGAACTTGGTATATTTTTCATACACCCCTATAATTAACACTATTTGTTAGTATTGTACATTTGTTATAGTTCATGAGAGACTACTCTCAAATTTATTTAGTTAACCACTGTCCATCTTCTACCATATGGTTCACTGTGTTATATAATCCCATGCTTTGTATGTTATACACAATGTTTAAACTAAGTGGCTCTCACTTTAATCAGAGTTGTGGAGTCATCACCTTAGTAAAGCTTTGAACATTTTTGTCCATAGTTGTTTTATAATTGCTCTTGTCAGCCAGTTTTGTCTGAGAAATTAATTTTTTGAAAATAAAAGGCAACTTTTTGTTTGTTAAAAAGTAAGCAGTGGATATTTAGACACAGAATTTCACACTGTAATGCTTACTGAAATTTGAAATGTAAGTTAAATATAATAGAAAAGGAATAACTACTGCAAAGAAATTAAAGAATTCGAAAACAAATAATGTGCAGTGATGAGACTTAAATTCAAATGGCAAACAGATGATAACCTTAAATTATGTAAAATAGTGGATTGGTGATTTGTTCACAATATGTGAAAACCAATCTGTAAAATGTATATGCAAATGTGAAGACCTGAAATTGTACATGGCAAAAAACCGTTATGAAAGAGTACTAATGAAGAAAGATACAAGGCATACACAGAATTTCAATGGTATTAATTTAAATTACTATATATTTATTACATTTCTACCAGGGTTTGTTTTTCACTTACATAATTATTTTTTAAAATTATCGGGGTAAAACTCTTATCTTAAATGATGTTCTGAACTGGATTTCATGCAAATAGTCTTATAGAGACATGCATATTATACAAATGAATCTTTCTGCTATGTCTTAAATGACCACAAATCATAAATTTAAATGGGAAACACATATCAAGAACAAATAATGGTATTCTTGGACAGATTATTTACATTTGTGCATATATATCAGGAAAAAAATCCCATGATATACACAAATACATCTGAATGTTTATATGTATTTGTATATGTTTTATATATAAAAATTGCAAAGGAACTTAAATGAAAAACTAAGTACTAACTAAAATGTAGATTGCCATATATAATAGACTAAATTCCTTTAATTAATTTGGTAAATACTATTAAATAGTATTATATGGGTGTTTCTAACAATTAGTTAAAAAGCATAATATCACTTCCAAAATCAAGTGTTGAGGACAGATGTGTGATTTATTTTTCTGTACACCACTAGAATAATATATTCAGAAAAAATGTTAACTTAGTAAATGCAAAACTTACATTTGAGCAATTAATTACAGATGTTAATTTTTTAATGATGTTACAATATTATAATAATGTTATTTTGGAAGAATAATTATAAATTTCTGCATGGGATAAGTATTTCTGAGCCTGGGCACATTTCTTCTTCTCTAATTTTAAAACACATTTGTTTTCCCTATTGTTTGCCAGCAACTGCAAATATTGTGTGTTTTCTAACATAAAGAATTCTGCCCAATATTTCTGTCAAGCTCAAATGAGGCTCATCAGAAAAGAATGACCTGGTTAATTATCATAATTTTACCAAGAGTAGGTTGAAGGAATTTGTCCATGAGTTCACTCTGGAGAAGTAATTTGGTTGTTGTATCCTGTCTATCTCTGTTTTTATAACACCATTCAGTATATGAAGTCCATCTCATATCTCATTCTCAATATCAATATTTTAAGGAGGCTTACCTTCGCAGAACTTTTCTCAGAGCTCCAGCCACATCTTTGTTTCAAAGACTAAAGATGATGGGGTTCACCATGGGAGTGAGGATGGTGTAAAAGACAGATACTACTTTATCCTGCTCAGCAGTATTGATCAGATTTGGGTATAAAATATGTGATGGTGGCTGTTCCATAGAAGAGAGACATCACAATCATATGGGAGGAACAGGTTGCCAAAGCTTTTTTCATCCCTAAATTTGAACTTAATCTCAAAACCGTAGATATTTTTTGCCCATAGGAGGCCATAAGGGCAGATAATGGAATGAGGAGGAACAAGAAACCACTATCAAAAATTACATTTTCAAAAAGAGATGTATCAGCACAGACAAGTTTTAGGAGAGCTGGGATCTCACAAAAGAAATGTTGGATATATCTGGAAGTGCAGTAAGGGAGATTGAGAGTATATGTGACGTGGAACAAAGCATTGAGTAAAGCACCCAACCAGGAGCCAGCCACCATGAAAACACAGATTGTTGGGCACATGAGAACTGAATATCAGAGAGGGTGGCATATGGACACATAGTGGTCATAAGCCATAACTGCCAAGAGAATGCACTCTGCTGTTAAAAGGGCAGTGAAGAGGAAGAGCTGAATTTCACACTTAATAAATTAAATGGTATTTTTGCCAGACAGGAAATCAGTAGCTAACTTAGGGACAATATTGGAACTGTACAATAGGTCCATGATGGAAAGCTGACTGAGCAGGAAGGACATAGGAGTATGGAGTCGAGAGTCCATCCAAATGAGAATAATCATCATAATATTGCCAACAATGGCCACAAGAAACATCACGAAGATTAGAGAGAAGATGAGGTTGGTGGATTGAATGTTTTGAAATGGCCCTAGGAGAACAAAGTCAGTTACAGTTGTCTGATTTCTCCATTTGCTCATTCTCTCCTTCCCAATTCATTATGCTACAGAGACCAGACAAAAATCTTTAATTCTACCACAATTTGTTCCCCCCTCATATTATAATGTACCAACTTCATTCTGTTCCTTAGTTGTACAATGGTATATATTAAATTCTACAACACAATTGTTCTTTTTACTGTTGCAATGTCACTTCATGCTGATTTAAAATACTTTTACTAGAAATTACCTAAACACTAACCTCTCTGTAATTTAAGGAAATATATTTAGACACCTTCAAAGTTGGATAAGGTTAATAGGTAAAATTTTGTTGAAATAGAAAACATTCATATCCATAATCTCTCCATCTATCTCTCTGAATCTTACTCTCTATCACTCTATTAATTTGCCTACTATATCTATATCTATATCTATTTCCATTTCTATGTCTATGTCCATGTCTATGTCTTTGTCTGATTTTATGTCTATGTTTCTGTCCACACCTATATCTATATTTATATCTATTTCTATTTCTAATTTTATTTCTCATTCTGCTTCTGTTTCTATTTTTATTCTATAAATAGATATATTCAACTCACATATTTAAAGGCATTCTCTGGTTTTGCTTATTCCTGATTTGCAAGTGTTAGAGACTGTGTAAATGACATAACAGCTATAAATAATCTTCTATATGCCTATATGATATTTATTAGTTGCTTTACATATGTTATTTTACATTTATAATGTATCTTCAAGTGATTACTTTCCTTCTTTTCAAAAGGCAAGTTTTATTTTCATGGAGATCAAGTAATTTTGCATATTTTGATAGCAGTTAAAACTCCAGAACCATAATCACATCAAAACGTTTCCAGGTTCCTAGTTTCTTTGCATCAGCATTTTGCCTCATTACTCCTCTTAAAGAGAAATCATGTTTAAGTGCTCCTTATTTGGAAATTAATATGGGTAAGTTTGCTTTTTTTGTGCGTGTGTAATTTGATAGCTGAGAACATAACACCATCCAAAGACCAGAAGAAGCCCATTATCCACCCAAATGCCTACTGCATGATATTCAGTAATTTCACTTTACATACTCAAAAGATTGTTGATTTTATGACAAACTAAAAATCAATTGAAACAAACCAACAAGTAAAACTGCTATTAGTGTTATTATTGCTTGGCTAGAGGAATTATTCCTCATCTCTGCTTAAACCAGTTGCGCTCTGTGTTAAGGGAAGTAAACTGTGTCAAGTCTAAATTGTTAATAACCTCATCTGAAGGGGGTAAAGGGAGAAAACCTCAATCGACTCATATTCTTTTTGTGGAAATATCAATGAAGTGACTAGATGGGTTAAATTCAATAATGTTCAGGCATTACATTGCTCAACATTTTTCTCAAAATTTGGGTAATATAAAACAGACTTATAACAACATCAAAATATAAATTTCACTGAACAATGAAGACAACTAACATCTTTCCTGGAAATGTGTATTCAGAGTCACTAGATGCCACTGTATAGAGACTTGAGTCTTAGGATTGAATGCATGCCCATATATCAATATACTGTTTAATATATTGCATATAAGTCAACATAATTTACATTGACCCATTAGCAAGGATGACATTTTGGTTACAAAAATACTGCATCACATTGCTTATTTTTATTTTAAGGGATATCATCTTATCCTATGTATTGGTTACTAATTCTCTAATAAATATTGAGATAATTGCAAAATAATTGAATAGCAGAAAGTAGCTCAAAATCTTGTGAACTTTATAATTTAGCTTAAACTACGGAAAATTTTCCCAGCTAAACATACATGAGTTCTGAATTGTATTTCCATATAGTGATATTTTACTTCCAAATTGGGTTTTATAAATTCAGTTTAAAGGACTCTAAATTAATCGAATTAAATCATAAGCTATCTAGTGATTTTTAAATAACTATATCATCATGTGTATATCACATTTAGATTTCAGTTGAATGCTTGCAAATTGACTAATTATACGATCTGGTGAAGAAGTTTTCTTTCAAGGAAATCAATTCAATTAAATAAAAAAACAATCCTTGACTCAGGATTCATTTGGAATTTTTCTTATACTGTCTTTACCATCAGTGCTTGTCAACTGCATGCCTTTGGTCTTAAAATAATAGAGGGAGAGAGTAAAGCTTGTTCAATGAGAAAATCAGAAAAGCAGAGACACAAACCATTTGGATTCTTGAGAGTGAAATAATTTCATTGTCTCTAAATAAAATTTCCTAATGAATATGAAAACATGGAAAAATAAGGGAGTCCATCATTATAAATCAGTGGCACATATATCACCCTAAAAATGCAGGTATAAATCAGGTAAGCTATGAGGAATATATGATAGTTAATTACTAAAAGTCTCTCATTATATTCTTAATCATCTGATACTGTGATGCCCTCCTTCCTTCAAAATGGTTATCAGAACCATAAAGATACTTTTGTCAGTCCATAAGAATTTGGAATTTGAATTACTTCTAATGGCCTATTCTCCTTTCTTTAGCAACAAATAACTTAATCATGAATATCTAGATTGTCAAGCTTTTAGGAAATGAAAATTTTGTTCTTGTCATTGCAAAACAAAATGCAAATAAAAACTTTTGGATGTAACTATAAGAAGACACTTGGTTTCAATTTTAATATGAATGGTACCTTACCTTGTCCAAATAATTTTTATAAATGATGTTTCAAACACTGCTCCATAAATTGGTGAAAAGATTATGTAACCCATCAATATAATAATACGTATTTTCACTTTTTAAAAAAATTTATTTTACACTGCCCTCTAAGACTCATCAGATGACTGATTCACAGCCTCCCCTCACTGTGACACCCTGAGTTTAGTCTCCCTTTGAAGCAGCAGAACCTGGCCATGCCCTCTCCTTTCCAGCCTCACCCCACAGCCCTTTTCCCTGCTCCTCATGTCATACAGACCTCCCCCCTCCCCCTTGAAACACTTGCTTCACTGAGTCTCTGTCACATGGATTTCTTTGCTGGAAATTCCTATCTCTTGACAGTGGAAAACCCCAGAACATGCCCTCTGCTCTCTTCTCTCCTCTGCCTGTACTCACTTCTGAGTAACCCCCTCAAGTCCCATGGTTTTCAATACCAGCTGCTTATAAAAGTCTCTGAAACTGGTATCCCTGGTTTGGACTCCCTGCCTGAATGCCCACTACATTTCCAACTGCCTATGTAACATGTACTGAAATTGCTAACAGGCATCTCAAACCATGCCTTGTACAAAAGTCTTGTCTGATCTCATTGACCAATTCATAGAACCAGAAACTAGAATAAAGGTTACCAGGGGCCAGGGTAAGTGTAGGGAATGGGCACTTAATTCTTCATCGGTGCAGAGTTTGTTTTGAGGTGATGGAAAAGTTTGATAATATTTTCACTTTTTAATAATTTAATACAAAATATGTTTTATTTGGAAGAGTCACTGCATTTTTTTTAAATAAGTAGTAGGATTTTAGAATATGAGGGACTCAAAGGCCATTCCTTCTTTATACTATATAAACTCATACATTTTTAAGTTATATGCCAGATAAATCTAAAACATATCAATTTACTTATATTAAACATCCCTAGGGCTGAATAATCTATTTTCATGTGTTTTTTTCACATGTAAATATATCAAATTGATATGTAATTTTTTAATTTAATAAAGACAATGTTCTTGCATTTAAAGCTTTTAGGAATTATTTATTGTTTGCATGCACAGAGGCAAATAAATAAATAAATAACAAGTTTCTTCAACTGACCCTTTTAAAAGGTACTCAATGACTATGTATTAATAATGTATTTTTTGCAATTTTAATATTTTTGAGACAATGTTTCCTCTCTTGTTACTGAAAAACCTCTGAAGGATATATGACATCAAACATAAGCAGTAAATAGAAAAACCTGTATTTAAGAGCTGCTCAACCTCACTTATATTTATACTGAATGAGAGATTATAATTCATTATTATCTAACATTACTTAACTGTGCTGCAAAATCGAAGCTGAAAAATGCTGAATGAACTAACTACTCGCATAAGAATAACACTATCATCATGCCCAATATTCAATTGACTTTGGGGGATTAAATTCATATCCTATATTCTTTTCAGAAATAATAGATACAGACTTACTTACTTTTTATATTTTTTCTCAAGATATCACCAAAAATCTATTATATAAAAGGAAAAGTTGCACAGAAAAGTATCCAGAAAGATTCATCCTCCTTTGCTGTCAGGGCCATATGTTACTAATGTACAACGTGAAATACTCTACTGTAGTTATATGAGCCAGTTTACTATTTTACCTGCTTAGTCCTCAGAGAAAATTTCCCTTTTCTGCCATTCTGTTCTGTTGGGTAAGCCAAGCACAATTATACCATTGTCCTTCAAGTGGACAGATTAAGAAAGTCTGTTCTCTTGGAAACAGGGAAACAAAAATATCAATCAGTTCTATTAGCATTCACATACCATCCCCAGCTAACTCTATCTAAGAACTGGAAAATTACAGTGGTGAAAAAGCAATGCATAATTCATCAACAGCTGCTTGGATTATGAGTGAATGCACTTCCTTCCTGCATTCACCACTTATTAATGATTTTAAATATGTTACATGACTTTTCTTTCCTCTGGTTCTTTCTCTACAATATGGTTATGATGAGCATATATGGTATAGGGTTTTGTGAGTATAAATAAATTTAATGCAAATCTCATTAAACATTGCTAGGTGTTGGGAGATTTGAAGGATTAACAAAAAATGATGAGGTTTTTTTAATATGAATTGGTATAATGTGTGAATTCATCCTTAATGTGTAAAATTTTCCCTGAAAGTATATTTAAATACATAAACATATAACTTGAATGAGGAGAAAGATATTTTATTTATTGAACTATACATGTCACAATATTTTATTGATTATCGGATCTCTCATTAAAAAATAAACTATATACATGCATGTACTTTTTATATGTGTGTATATATATGTACACACACACACACTTACAGAACATGATTTATATATAGAGAAAAAGTTCCTTGGTCTATTTGATTGTAAAGTATTCATCAGATATATTATTTGATTTTATATTTAAATTATTATACAGATTTCATTAAAAGTCTCTGAGCATTCAAATCCTCAAATAATTCCTAAATATTTTTTCAATCATAAGGAATGAACTTGATTTCAAATGAAATCTCAGGCTCTATGTAGGATATTGGGTAGGTTTGTTTGGACAGAGTAGATTTTAAGGTCCTTGTGAGCATATGATATTAAACTAATTTAACTTTCATTAACTGCTTCTCATCGGTTAGGTAGAATTACAATTGCTTTATGTATAAATTCCTCAGACCTCCCAGCCTCATGCTTAGGAAGACATTATCAATAATATCTGCATTTCAAATATAGAAGTTTCCCAATTTCACCCAGAGTGCAAGTAACAGAGTCACAGGTTGAACATAGATATCCACTACAGGGCCCATGTTACCAAGTAAAGTTCTTGTTTGCCCATGAGCACAGAAACAAATACTGTGACTCCAGGAGTTTGAAAAGAGAAAGAACTTTATTTCAAGGACAACCAGGAAGGAGGAAGGAGGTAAGGTCAAATCAGTCTCCATAAACATGTTCAGGGGTGTTTTTAAGTGACTTGAAAGGGCAAGGAAAGGTTTCCAGCACATTCATAATGGCGGAACATGCACAGGAGTTTTTCATGTTTGGTCACACATTGCATGTCAATGAAATGGTATTAATATATTTTGTGGGAGTGGTTTTCCTAGGACTGGCTATTAAAGGTTATGATTTGCTAGGAGTGCACATATGTTAAGCTGGGTTTTCCTAGGGACTGGTCTCATCAGTCTTAGTCCATTTATAGCTATGCCTCATTTCTTGAA
The DNA here is from genome assembly GCA_029593785.1 of Cabassous unicinctus. Taxonomy (NCBI): domain Eukaryota; kingdom Metazoa; phylum Chordata; class Mammalia; order Cingulata; family Chlamyphoridae; genus Cabassous; species Cabassous unicinctus. The sequence continues at coordinate 15,018 of JAQZBX010021223.1, forward strand.
GAAAGTTAAAAGGATTAAAGAAAGAAAAAAAAAAGAATAGAGGGAAGTTGCAAAACATCCTTCCTTTCCACCTGTTTTCTTATCTGCCATGTTTTAGAGTCACAATTCATTTAATATACCAACAAAGGTTTGAGATTAGCATTTAGTGCTCTGCTAAGAACATTCTAAAATATAGTATTAAAATATGAATACAGCAAGAATTAATGATTGGAAGGTTATTGTGGTAATGAACTTGGGTTGTTTGCAATCATTAAATATAAATCTGTGACATCAATTTCAACTACAAAATTACCATGAAAGAGATTTAAAATTTTAATTTGGGGTATATTGTTTGTTCACAGATATTATTGTTGCCAGGATTAATGACCATAAAATTAGAAGGCCTCTGTATTGAACAAAATATTCAAAATGGAAACACATTTTTCTTACTTATTGAACCCTATTCAACCATTCCTGCAGAATTCAAAGTGTAGTGCAATGAATAAACAGGAAAAGAAATATATTTAGTAATTTTAATGAAAATGTGTATTTATACCAGCTGTATATTTCCTCTAAAAACATATTACTTCTCTTAAATATTTGTTTATGTGTAATAAGACCAGTCTTTTGCAAATATGTCCAGATTATATAAAACTGAAATATTGTAAATTCGTTTCATTAGACCAACAAAACTTTGATATACAACTTAATAACTTCATTGAAAGAATGGAAAAATACAAATGAAAAACTTTATGAATTTTGACACAGATACCCTGCGTAAAACATTGGTAAAATGATACCAGAAATATCTGATAAGATAAATACATACATTTGGTTTTTCCAGGAGTGTAAATTTGTCTAAATATTGAAATAAAGGTAATCCATCTTAGAAATATCTTAAATGAAAAAAAATAATCTTGTGGTCATGTCAATGAATGCTACCATTTTGACAAAATTTAATTATTTACATAAAAATCATCAGAAAAAAGAAGGGGACTTCCTTATTCTGATAAGGGTAGACCACAAAAAGACCTTCATCTATCATACTTTCTTTTGAGCCATTGAAAATTTCTTTTGAAATTTGAAAATATTTCAAGAATATTCACTATATACTTCATTCAATAGTATAGTACAACAAGAAATGAGGAATAAATAAATCTAGCTTCATTCATTCATGTCATGGAGGTGTACATAGAAATACCAAAGGATCTATAAAGAATCACTTTAGTATAATAAGCAATTTTAGCATTGGTATGGAATGAAAATAAACATAAAAATTCAATCAGCTAAAACACAAAAGTAAATTAAATATATAATCCATTTTATAATGTGATAAAACTGTTAGGAGAATTTCCAAAGAAAGATGTTTAAGCCATTTATATTTGAAACTATTTTAAACATTTTGCTGAAAACAATGAAAGAAGATATATATAAATGGAAATGCATTCCATGTTCATAGATTAGCAGACCAATAATATGAAGATGCCAGTTATCCACAAGCTGAATTGTAGGCTCAATGCAATCCCCTTTTACCACATGTGTAATTGGAAAATGAATTTTAAGAAACAAAAAGTGATTTGTGTTTTTTATTCATAATACTGGAGTTGCCTTTAGCGGCATCATTCTTATCATATCAGGGAAGTTCTAATGGAGACTAAGTTTCTAAAGAAAGCCCTATGTTTTGATGAGTACTGCAAATATGAGATCTCAGCTAAATTCTCTTCATTAGAGAGATGGTATTATCCAACCAACATTTTCTCCACATTTATTCCTGTGTAATAACCAATTTGTTCTATACATATATTTGTAATATCTATAATTGTGTTTTGAGGGCTGCCAAAATGTAAATTTGTCTTTAATATCCTCAAATCTATTTCTAGCTCTAAATTTGTGTCATTTTTAATAACAGGTAATTTTCAATTCTTGCATATATTTTCCCTAGATACCTGCTTATATCACTCTGCCCTCCCTTTTTAACCTTTCCAGTCCCAGTAGAATTAGAGGCCCTTCTTTTTGAACACATTCCATGCCATGTATATCTCTGTAAGAATACTTTCTGCTAAATCGTGATGAACTGATTATCTCTCTCACCCATCTGTAAATATCTGGAAGTGAAGGTCTTTGTGTATATCTTTATATTTGCCATGCTTAGCATTTTAGTCAGAACTTATTTTTAATTCATAAATGAGTACAAATAAATAATAAGTTTCTAAAAGACTAATGGAGATTTACTGCAAAATAAAACAATGAAAGTGCTGATATTGATTAGAATTATGGGAAGTCAAACTTTAAAACTCTACTTTGGATTTTTTTTTTTACATAATGGAAAGATATTTATTATGCTTGAGCTTAAGATTTCTTTAGTATCAAACTTGAAATTGTCCTGGCTATTAAAGAACAACAGTGCCAGCAAGGTATTAATTTGCCTTAAGTAATGTCATCTGCCATATGGATTCACCTAGACCGATTTTCTCACAATGTTTACCTCAAATTTCTTCTCATTAATCTTGATCAAGTATAATATGATGAACTTTTATGTTCCCCTTAATTGTATGAATTTACACAGTAAAAATCTGGAGGTAAAGAAAATTCCACTCTCTTTCCTACCTCCCTATTTGGGCCCAGCATCTCATAAGTATATGTTTGCTGAGCGTGATTCTCAGGTGGTGTGCCAGAGCAGGAAAATGTGTGTATGTGGTGGGGGAGGTGAGTCAGCCTTTATGGGATCAAATGGTTGTGTTAGAATGGGCATTTGGGCAATGTGGTGTGCTTTCATTTAGAGGGTTAATTTTTAAATTCTTTTTTAGGAGTGTTAGTTTGTGTGGGTTTTGAGAATTTAGTAAAATCAGGTCACAATGGGATGGGGATAATTTTGAAATGTTTTTGCCCATATTTGAGCAAAGCAGTGAAGAAGATACTTCCATTGTGGAATTGAAATCATTATAGTGCATGAACATTCAAAGAACAGTGATTGAAGCAACAGCAATAATTATTATCATGATTAATGCTAATATTTGTTGGGTGCTTCATGTGTGTTGAACAACAATATGAATTGTTTGCCGGTGTTAGGTAGTTCAAATCTTCAAAAATATCCTTGAACATTTTATCACAAGCCACAATGGAAAGTTAGGAGTAAAGTACTGAGTACTGATTGGAAGCCATATGTTCTGTATTTACCTATTTAGACAGCACAACATCCCATCCCATCACAAGCTCCCCATTTTCCCAACAGTGGACTCCACTTAAATTCTCACACAATATATGGGTCCCTAGCAATTACACCCATTTGTACATAAGAGACAGCCTTCTGGGTTCTAACACTCCTACAATCTTCTAAGTTGTTTACTTTTGACAGTACATGATAGCTTAAAATATTTTCACATACTGTTCAGTGATAAAAACAACAACTAAATTAATATTACTAAGAGTTGTTAGACCTAAATTCAGAGGCAGATTTACCCTCACACTAAAGAAACTGAAGCTTCTAGTCCTCTCATTTACATAAGGCTTTTCCAAAACTATAGCTTAGTTTTATATTTATATTTTTGTTTTCTTTTAAGAAATCATCAAAAGTTATAATATATCATGAATCTTAGAATTTGAATGCGTCACTTTGATATTCTAAAAATATTTCTATCAGTGGATGAACTTTAGACAAGTGGTGACTTTCTCTGGGTTTCAGTAGTTCAATTGTTCATTTAAAATCATTGATTTGTATTCCATGATCACTGTTTACTCAAACATTGATATTCAATATTTGTCTCTGGGGATTGTGGGAACATGGCCAGTGGGTTAGACATATAAATCTTAGCTATCATTAAAACAAACAACAACAACAACAACAACAAAAAAAAACAGAGGCTGCCATGGGGACCTGCTTTGGGACACAGCAAACTAGGATACTGCTTACCGACTCCCAGCAGTGCGAGGGTCAGAGTAATGAAGAAGCCAAAGCAAGCAATCTTGAGTTATTAAACCTCCTGGCTGCCAGGCACCCCTGAGATATTAAGTGAGGGTAGAACTCCTGGTGAATTGTATCTAACTGAGAGTAGAGCAGACACCTACCTCCACGGGAAGTGCTTTGAGTCATCTAGCAGGGTACTGGACAGATAGGGAAGCCAGGAGTAATTGGGGGTTGTGTACCTCACTGACTGGAAGGGGCACACATACCTGGCCCTCAGGGAGGACAGACTAGGTGGAGACCTAGGACCCTGCTCCAAATGGGAGCTTGAGGGCAGATTCCCTGCAAGGAAAAGGAGTCTGGAGAGTGGAGTGCAATTTTTTTTTACAGCGAGTTTAGCCAGCTGGGCCCCCCTTGAATATCGGAAAGGACCCTGACTCCACAGGGAGAGGGGAGGGAGATCATCCCAGGCTGGTGGTCACACCCAGATCTAGGTAGAGAGAGAAATTACTTCAGAGAGGAGGCAGAGACAGGCAGTGATCAGCACCACTCCAGATGACTACATGGGAACTAACCTGCCCTAAGGAAAAGGGCTGATAGGCTTTTGAAAGGCTAATTACCCCTTAGGGAAATGGCTCAGTAAGAGACTTCCTGCCTATCACATATAAGGTCCTTGGTTCAATTCCTAGCTCTTCCTTGAGAAAAGAACCACCAAGTTATCAGCCATCGGGTTGAAACTTTATGACAGGGAATGTATAGATATTTTCTTTGTATTAGCTCTAATTGGATCTCTTATTTTTTTTAAAAAAAAAGTTCATATTCTTTTATTTCCCTTACTTTACCTACTAAAACCCAGTTCAAAACCTGCAGAGGGCAGGCTTCAGGGTGACTGATTGAGCAACACCAGCAGCCTGAGAAGATCCTTTGTTGTCTAAGAAAGAAGGCTGTTTTTCTGTGTTTTTTATTATTTTTTTCTTCTATCTCCTTTAAAAAAAATGTGCTGCTATCTAGTTTCTTGCTTGTTTGTATCCCCTCCCTTTCTCTCTCTGCTTGTTTACTTTTGCTTTTTCTTTCTTTTATTATTTTGGTTACTGATCTATTCTACCTATGCTATTTCTTTTCACTCTTTCATCATTATACCTTTTGTTTTCAATAGTTCTTTCTTTTTATTTTTGTACACAAATGTTCATAGTGGTTTATTAAAAATTGTCAAAACATGGAAATAATCCTTTGTCAATCAACAGGTGAGTGGATAATCAATATGATATACACATCTATTAGAATATTAAAAGGAATCAAGTTCTAATACATGCTACAAAGTGAAATTATACGAGATAATGTTGAGGAATCGCCAAACTGTGCTCCACAGTGGATGGACCATTTCACAATCCTACCAGCAGTGGATGAGGGTTCCAATTCCTCCACATCCTCTCCAAAACTTATAGTCTGCTGTTTTTTTAATAGCTACCATTCTAATGGGTGTAAGTTGGTGCTTTGATTTGCATTTCCCTAATAGGTAGCAATGTCAAGCATTTTTTCATGTGCTTTTTAGCCATTTGTATTTTTTCCTTGGAGAAGTGTCTTTTCAGGTCACTTGCCCATTTTTTAAATGGGTTGTTTGTCTTTTTATTTTCGAGGTGTAGGATCTCTTTATATATACAAGATATTAGGCTCCTATCAGATATATGGTTGCCAAATATTTTCTCCCATTGGGTAGGCTGCCTTTTTATTTTCTTAATAACATCCTTTGAGGTGCAGAAGTTTTTAATTTTGAGGAGATCCCATTTATCTATTTTTTCTCTTGCTGCTTATGCTTTGGGTGTGAAGTTCATGAAACCATTTCCTATTACAAGGTCCTGTAGATGCTTCCCTGCATTATCTTCCAAGGTCTTTATGGTTTTGGCTCTCATATTTAGATCTTTGATCCATCTTGAGTTGATTTTTGTATAAGGTGTGAGATGGTATTCCTTTCTCATTCCTTTGGATATGGATATCCAGTTCTCCAAGCACCACTTGTTAAAGAGGCTATTCTTTCCCAATGGAGTGGGCTTGGTGGCCTTGTCCAATATCAGATGACTGTATATGCGAGGATCTAGATCAGAACCCTTAATTCCATTCCATTGGTCAGTATGTCTATCCTTGTGTCAATACCATGCAGTTTTGACCACTGTAGCTTTGTAGTATGTTTTAAAGCCAGGTAGTGTGATACCTCTAACTTCATTTTTCTTTTTCAATATGTCTTTGGTGATTCGGGGCCTCTTACCCTTCCAAATAAATATTGTAGTTAGTTTTTCCATTTCCTTATAAAATGATGTTTTGAGTTTTATTGGGATTGCATTAAATCTGTGTATTAGTTTGGGTAGGATAGACATCTTGATGAGGTTTAGTCTTCTTATCCATGAACAGGGAATATTCTTCCTTTTGTTTAAGTCTTCTTTCATTTCCTTTAACAGTTTTGTGTAGCATTATGTATATAAAGATGTATATATCATCTTTAGTTAAATTTATTTCTAGGTAGTTGATTGTTTTAGTTATTATTGTAAAAGGTATTTTATTCTTGATTTCCTCCTCAGATTGCTCCTTATTGGTGTGCAGAAATGCTTCTGATTTTTGAGCATTGATTTTATAGCCTGCAATGTGACTGAACTCCTTTATAAGTTCTAGAAGTTTTGTTGTAGATTTCTCAGGACTTTCTATGTATAGGATCATGTCATCTGCAAATAACAAAATTTTTGTGCTTCTTTTCCAAGAAATCGAGAGAGTCTGCAACTGCAAAAAAGGGTCCCATCCATTGGCCATATGGGAAGAAATCTGCTCTCAATTAGAGGTGGATTGGGCATCACCATCCCAGAATCCTCAGGATTGGGGAATGAACTATGGACTAGAGTTGACTTACTATTATTCTGCTATAGACTTGTGATTCTATCAATCAAAGCTCTTATATCATTGGTGTGGATGCAGTGGCCACTGGAGGTTCTGAGGTCTGGAAGAGGGAACACAGGTGTAATATGGGAGTATTTTCAGGACTCGGGAATTGTCCTGAATCACATTGCAATGACAGATACATATCATTAAATATCTTGTCATAACTGACAGAATTGCATGGGTGACTGTGTATACTACAATGTAAACTATGATCCATGCTTAGTGGCAGTGCTCCAAAATGTGTTCATCAAGTTCAATGAATGTACCACACTAATGAAAGATGCTAATGGGGGTAAATGTGGGCTGTGTGGGATCAGGGTATATGGGAATCTTCTATATTTTTTAAGTAATATTTATATAATCTAAATATCTTTTTAAAAAATAAAGAAAGAAGCAGCAGGACCTCAGAATCTCAAGGGAAAGCTTGTGTCATAAGCCTAAGGGAACCAAAAACTAAATGAAGAATTTCTGGCCCTAAGTAAAGAATGGATGCTCCAGCTAAAATGGAGGTAGGGGCCTGCAGTGTTCAAATGCACCATGAGCTTCTTTGGCTCTTCTACCACCCACGTGCATCAGAACACATTGGATTCTGTGCATCTCTGGGCTAGAGGCAGGAGGAGGAATAGTGGCCATTTTATAACTCCTGAGAAGGTTTGTAGGGGCTATGGGGTAAGAGTCATATTCACCACACACCACTGGAAGTCTTTCTATCTGAACTTGATCAAATAAGAGTTTGTTGATCTCCTCCAAATGATATTAGGTCCCCCTTCTAATGCACTCCCATGGAAGCACCCAGATCTCTTTTGTAAGTCATTGCATTTGCAGTTAGATGATTGTCTTTTTCTCCTGATAACTGTGAGCCTTTGGAGAGAAAGATCTATAGAGTGCTATTCACATCTGTTTCTCCCTGGCACATAATATGTCCTGATGATTGTTTGTAGATTGATTGAATAAACCAACGAATAGATGGAGAGCTGTTTTTTATATCCAATTTGAACCTGGAATTTTAAGGCTTATGAATGATATGATTTCAGTTGGGCTGCCATGACTTAGAAGCCTTGTATATGTATGAAATATGAATGAGTATGATTGAAATGGAGAATGAAGCCAGAAGCTCTGGGTATGTTAAAAAAAAAAAAAGGCCATTATTTAAGTACAGTGGTAAAAACAGCATGGTACTGACATAAAGACAAATTGACAAAAGGAACCAGATGAGGAACTCAGAAATATTCCATCACATCTATGTCAAGTCATTTTTGACATGTCCGTAACACCTTCCCAGCTCCTTAGAACACTTTATTCAACAAAGATGCTGGGAGACTAGATAGCAATAGCCAAAAGAATGAAAGAGGACCCCTATCTCAGGCCTTATACAAAAATAAATTCAAAATGGATCAAGAACCTAAATATGAAAGCTACAACCATAAAACTAGTTGAAGAAAATGTAGGAAAAAAATTTCAATATCTTGTGGTAGACAGTAATTTGTTAAATCTTACACCAATGCACAACCACCACCAACAAAAATAGTTAAGTCAGACCTCTTCAAAATTCAATACTTTTGCACTTCAAAGGATTTATCAAAAGGATGAAAAGGCAGCTGACTCAATGGGAGAAAATATTTTGAAATCACATATCTGATAAGGGTTTAATATCCATGTTATATAAAAAGATACTACAGCTCAATGATAAGAAAGCAAACTACACAATTAAAAAATTGGCTAAATGTTTGAATAGACAATTGTCCAAAGAAGAAATATAAATGGCAAAAAAAACCTTGAAAACATGTTCACTACGTAGCAATCATGGAAACGCAAATCAAAACTACAATGAGATATCATTTCACAAATATTAGAATGGCCATCATTAAAAAGTCAGCAAAATACATGTGTTGGAGAAGATGTGGATAGATAGGAATGCTTATTTACACTGGTAGGAATGTAAAATGGTACAGCCATTGTGGAGGACTGAGTTTTTATTTATATTTATATTTCTTTTTTGGATAATTATCTATTCAAATATTTTGCCAGTTCTTTAATTGAGTAGTTTGTTTTCTCACAAAATATTTGGATATCACATATCTGATAAGGGTTTAATAGCCATGATATATCAATAAATACTATACACACACACACACACAAAAAAAAAACCACATAAAAAAATGTTCATCACCACCTAGCAATTAGGGAAATGATAGGAATGCTTATTTACATTGTTGGGAATGTAGAATGGTATAGCCAGTGAGGAGGAGTGGCAGTTACTAAGGAAGTGAAGTATAGAGTTGCCATGTGACCTAGCCATACCACTAAAAGGTATAATATACCCAGAATAACTGAGAGCATTGACACGAACAGGCATCTGCACATGTTCATCACAGTATTATTCACAATTTCCAAAAGATGGAAACAACCCAGGTGTCCATCAACCCGTGAAAGTATAAACAAATTGAGGTGAATACACATGATGGAATATTATGCAGTGGTAAGAAGAAATGAAGTCGTGAAGTATATGACAACATGGATGAAACTGGAGGCCATTATATTGAGTGAAGCAAGCCAGTCATAAAATAGTGGATTTTATAATTAGAATATAGGTCTCAGAAAATAGAATGAGGGTAGAGAATGGAAAAGTTTAGGATTAATATGTGCAGAATTTTCTTCCACCATGAATTGGTACTCAGTGCTTTTGACCTGGGAGGTTGGAAATCTTACAAAAGTTCTAAAAATGAATTCATACATTTAAATAATAGTTTCTCATGAAATTTTTCATGCTAAATGTTCTTGTCTAGCACAAAAACAACATTCAAAGGAGATAATAATGTGGTAACATTTTCAAAAATGCATTTCAAATTCATCATTTAAATTGTTTTGGCTTTTTGCCTCACTTCAAAAGTGTTCAAGAATTTGCATAATTATCCAGAATACATTCTGCCCATGTAGTTCTTTGATATATCGTTCAGCAAGCAATTTATTATTTAATGTTTTCAAAGATGACATTATTGGCATTCTTTTTTTATTACTTGCAACTGTAGGTGCAAGGAATTCTTCTTGTTTTGAATATTGAAGTTCCATCCCCATTCCTTGTTTAAGGTTTAATTTAATGGAAATTATTCAAGGAAAAATTTAAATGAAGAATAATATATATAGGACACTATATATATACCACAGTTGAAATATATATTTTAATTAAGTGGAATATATATCTATGTATCTAATGAGAAATATGCCTTTTAGGACATTGGTTTTTCAGTTTAAGAGGTATGGTCTGCTAGAGGATTAGAAGTCTTTTTTATAAACATAATCGTTCAGATGCCAAATAGCCAGTTAGCTTTCTGATTACTATGAATCAAATCAAAGATATTGTAGTCCCCTGTGGAATTTCCCCTAATAAATGTCAAAATAACAGCCTATAAGTTTTCTCAGATACACTATTTAAATACATACTTGTGTTTTATCTAATAAATTATGTTCAGTGAATTATATTAATTTCTTGCATGTTAATATTCTTGAAATCTGGCTTACTACTTTATCCAGATTTCATTTGAATGATTTCCCCTAGAAGATTATGGAGATATTTATTTGATATATTTTGTCTTAAATTGAATTTAAGTCATTTCAGAATTCCAAAGATAAAGTGGCAAGGGAGCACCTTGTGGCCTTAAAATAGGATCACTGCGAATAGTGGCAGTTTGGATGCATCAGTTTCCTGAATGAACATGGCCGTGGAGGATTCACTCATATTACTAACCATGTTGGGAAATGAGCCTGTGTTTTCCTTATTTTAATTTTAACATTTTACATCATGCTTTGCATGTAACAATATTCAGCAATTATTTTGGAGTAGTGCAAGATTGTAAAATATTTAAAACATGTCAACTGTCAACTATGTGGTTAAATTTTAAGCAGCTCTTTTAAAATAGTTTGTAATTTGTGCATTAAATCCATTATGATAAATGTTACATATACCATTTTAATGTAAATATTTAAAATACTAAACCAACTTTATGAAAATGAACTTTAATAAAACGGAAATATCGAGGGCCACAATCCAAAAATCTGCATGAATGATGATATAAACTAGAAGAGGTTATATTAGGATTGAAATAATTATGAATTGAATTCCTTATTTGATAAAGTTGTTTATGAAACAATGTAAGAATTTCAGTTAATGTCTTTATTTTCAGTAATCTAGCAAAATTCTGGGATTGTATTAATATTATTTAGAATTGCTTTAGTCATATACTTTATCCAATGCCTTGGAGCAGCATTATAATTACACTAGTTTGGGGACTTAGTTTGTAATTTGCTTAAATCTATTAGTAAATAAATTACTGTGAGAGCGGTCATTCCTGAACATATTTCCTGTAAATTACTTTCAGTTGAATCTCTCATTTAAAATTTTATCCAGTTACCTAAGTGAATTTGCCTTTTGAGGTTAGAAGCAGGAAGGAAAAATATTTCTTCCATTTTGGATGAGATTAAGGATGTCTTTTAGTTGACTCTGAACTGACACTAACTTTATCATATTTCCCTCATCTATCAGTTGGAATACTTTTTGTGACATAAAATAGACTTCTTTGCATATGGAGAAATTTTTTACAGTGTACTATCTTGAAAAAGATGATCAGATTGTTTATCTTTTGGAAATAGAGGTGGTAGAGAACTGGATTAGAGAGCTTCCTATATGCCCTAAGGAGTCTTTCCTTATTTTTTTAAAAAGAAGATAATATATAGAAAGTACTTTTAAACCTTACAGTCATTTGAAATATATTTCATGCTACAAGAATTGGTGGGGAATTGAGCACAATTAATACATTCAATGGCCAAAACCAATCTGAGTTTATGAAAACTTGGTGAATAACTATATGCTGTTTGCTTTCTCTGAAAGATTTTACAAGACAATTTTGATTCCAAGTTATATTTTGAAGAGATTCAAAATAGAGTAATGTAGCGTTTTAAAAATTTTAATTGCTGAGGGAAATAATATGGAGGATGAAATATTTCAAAAGCTATAGCGATAATTTCACCAAGTCTGGCAGCTAAGTAAAATATGAAACCACACAATATGCAAGCACCACTACATTTCTGTGTTGGATTGTTTAATTGCTGATATTTTTTTAAGCATGGAAATTATTTTTACTTTTTTTTCATCAATAGATCTCATATTTGTACATTCTTTTCAATCATGTGTACATGTATGGACAAGTAATAACTGTTTATACCTACTTTTTATATTTTCTTTTTGAGTATGTGCTCTTTATCTCAGCAATTGATATTTTATGTCCTATTTTTAATCTTGTGCTCCTCATTCTAAATTACTCTTAAAGAGGATATTATGATTAATGTATTAGCACCTAAGATGAATTTTTTATTTAGAATATTTGCTACAGAAAATTTCCAATATGAAACTGCTATTTCAAAATGTATAGAGAATATAATTTTTTTTCTTTTTTTCTTAAATAAATAAATCATTTATTCCTTCAAAATGTAGATGATTATTGGAAAAGTGAAATAATATACTTTGTTAATTCAGGGTGAGTTGGTGATTTAGAGATCAGTACTTCTCAACACACCGTATAATATATGTTTTCCTCTGTGTGTCAATAGGTTCTAACAGGACAATACATTTTACAGCCCTCTTTTCCATACTCGTCTCCACTGCTTTTAGTTAAGGATTCATCATGTTTTGTGGCAACATCCTAGTTTCCTTCAGTAATTCAAGTCTCATCTCTCCAAACATTTTTTTTTGTTTCCAAAAAAATTTTATTTTTTATTTTTAATACATATATTTTAATTTTTTAAAGATACTTAGATTACATAAATGTTACATAAAAATGTAGAGAATATCAATTTTTAAAGAAGATTTGGCATGTGTTTCCAAAAATGTGCACATTTGTCTAAATTATTCACATTTTTATATCATAATGTTTTAATAAATTTTATATCCATTTAAGTAACTTATTTGCATGTTGCTATTGATTATTTTCCTGTTTTGAACCCCTTATGTCCTCTTTGATGTATCACTTACTTATATATTTTTTCAATTATGCAGGTAGGGCATTTTTTTTTAACTTTACAATTTGATAATAGAGATATTAAATTTTTTCTTAATTGGTTTAAGAGATTTTCCTAGGTTCTAGTTAAATTTTGTAATTTTATGAATGTGCTTTTTCAGATATAAACAGTAATGAATCTGAATAATAAAACACACATAGTTAAATAAGGATACCAGTGGATTAGAAAATGTTGCTGGTATTCCTATGAGTATTTTGTGACATAATTTTCACATTTCTATATATTTTTTCATCATGTATTTTCATATAATGATTTCTTACATCACATGTTTATATCATTTCTTACTTTAAAATTTAAAATTGAGAAATGAATTACAGAATGTTGTTTTTAAGTTGCATTATATTTGATCAATGCTGTCATGTTGAATTGATGACTTATATGAAGGAATTCAATGAATTTTTTTCAGAATATATGCTGAAAATATTTAAAAATAAGGAAAATAATATGATTGGGTAATTCCTCTAACTGTTTTATTTCCTTTTTATGATATTTTATTGCTATAATAAATAAAATATTTATATACATTTTATTATATGACAATGTGACTATTGTTCAAAAGACAAAGAATCAGTATATTGAAATGTGGAGACACAAATTCACATAAGGGAATTCAAGAAAATTCCTTTGCATTTAGTAATCATTATTTTTTCTCTTAAAAGACAGTCAATGTTCTTACTTGAAATTTTAAGATACTATCTGTTTTGATATTTTGATTTAAAACATGGAACGAGAAAATCAAGTTTTGTCTTTGTATACTTCTTAGTCTTTTCCAATATCGCCAAAAGAGCACATTTCTCCTTTCTTGCTATCATCTTCCTCTTTTCAGAGGTAGAGTTGTAGATGGGGCATACCTTCCTGATTCATATCATTGGAATGAGCATCAGATTCCACACTGTGTACTCTCTATTCAGTAAAATCTCCTTCACTGACATGGTGTACATTTCCAACACTCTGCCGAAAATACTGACGAACTTTCAGTCATATAGTAAGCAATTAATTTTTGGCTATTATATAAGAACTTTTATATTTTGAGCCATGGTAGAACTGAAGCCCTTCTTGACTTCATATGTTATGACCAATGTTTATCTAGCTGTCATCCTCTACATTATCCTATACTTATGAAGTATCTTCCAATATCATACGTGGACAAAAGTTCAATCAACTCTTTTTTTCCATACAATAAACTTTATTTTCAAGAAGGTTTTAGACAACAGAAAAGGTATTTCAAAAATACAAGGTGAGAGAGGCAAGATGGCGTCAGTTTAGGAGGGCACTCACTGACTAGCTCCCTGAGGACAGCCAATTGTGGACAGGGTCCGGCCCAGCGGTCTGTGCTGTGGGTGCACGGAGCGAAAAGCTTGGGACATCTATCTGCAGGCAGATCGATGGTGTGGAATGATCAGTAGAGATTTGTGAGTTTTAAGCTGGCCTGTGGTGGTTAACACAGACGGCTGAGCTCCACCCTCAGGGGAAAAGGCTGGTTTGAGCTGCGATTCCTGCACCCGTGACTCCTGCTCCCAGTGTTAGTGAGCATTCTCCGAGAGTGGGACGGTTTTGACAGAAGAGGGGTTTACCTTCGGTGGATTTGGCAGCCTGGATCCCCTTATAGCTTTGGGGAGCAGATAAACTGGATTGAAGGAGCGCAAGGCTGAGGGGAGAGGTGAATCTACTGAGGAAGCCTGATCTACCCATCAGCTGGTGACACTGAGGCTTGGCTCCAGAGGGGGTGGAGTCAGCCAGTTTTATCACTCTGCAGTGACAAGCATCAAAGCTTCATCTCCCCTGGGGAGGCCAGAAAGTGGAAAGTGCTAGATTAGTTTCAATGAGCCTATTTAGGGTCCCCTCAGTGAAGGGGGTGATCTGAAAGAGGACTTCTTTTGGGTATCTTATTTCACCAAAAAAAAAAAAGAGAAGAAGATGACAGTCACTTTAAAAAATGAATTCTTCTTTTTAATTTTCTTTAATAACTAAAACCTTCCTCAAAACCTACAGATAGAACCCTGCAGGGAAATTGATTGATAAACACCAGCAGGCTGAGAGGTTCTACAAGGGCCCTAGAAGGAACACTGTTCTTCCTTAGCTTTGTTTGACTGCTTCTTGTGTGGTTGTTTGATTTTTCTCTGTTTATTTGTTGTCTCTTGCTTTTCTTTCCTCTTTCCTCCCCCTGCCTTCTTTTTTACTTTTTTTTTCTTTCTCTTTTTAATTAGGTGCTGCTAGTTGTCTCTACTTTGATGTGCTTCTTCTTCAGTGATTTCCCATTCTCTGCCTATATTGATTTTGCCTCCCATGCTATCTATTCCCCTTCCTTCATCTTTCTGCCTTCTGCTTTCAGTTGTAGTTCTTACACACCAAATTTTTTCATTATCTCACAAATTAAAGGTATCAATTTCTATTCTGTGTATTCTGTTTACTTCTTTTTTTATTAATATTAACTTTTTACTTTCAGCCCTTTCTTCACCCTTTCTCTCCCTCCACATCATTAGAGCCTTCTAAGTCATTATATATATATACATTCCTCTATTTGGTTTCCCAGTCCATTGTAGGTACTCCACTTTTTTCCCTATTAATCTACACTGCCTACATGAGTTAAATATTTCTTTCGCTAAGTCTTACTTGACCCCTCTTCTAACTTTTATCAATATTACTATTATCCTTCTCCTTTCTCACATCTTTCAATTCCTCTGGCCCTAATCTTTTGCCTTCAAGGTAACATAGAAAGAAGAATGAAATAAAATAAGAAGAAAAAATGTCAAAGAGAAAACTTAACACACACACAGAACCAGAAGGTAAATAAAACTCTAGAGCAGAGAGAGAAGCAAATCAACTGAATAAACCCATCAAGATAAAATGATGACTAGAGGACAACAAAAAATTACAAACCACACTGAGAAACAGGAAGACATGGACCACTCCAATGAACAAACTAAAAACCAGGAATATATGCAGAACATTGAACAACTAATCAAAGCTTTCCAAACAAATATCATGGACCAACTTAATGAGGTTAAGGAAGAGATTAAGGATATAAAGAAGACACTAGGAGAACATACTGAAGAAATTGTAAACATACACAAAAAGATAACGGATATGATGGTGATCAATGGCACAATTCAAGGAATCAAAAAGATGCTGGATTCACATAATAGCAGATCTGAAAAGGCAGAAGAAAGAATTAGTGATGTGGAAGACAATGTAACTGAAATCAAACAGATAGTAGAACAGATAGACAAAAAGATAGAAAAAAATCCAGTGGGGACTCTGGGATTTAACTGACAAAACAAAATGCACAAATATATGCATTTTGGACATCACAGAAGGAGAAGAGAAGGGAAAGGGAACAGAAGAGATGTTAAAGGATATAATGGCTGAAAACTTCCCAACCCTATTGAGAGAGATGGATGTGCATATCCAGGAAGCACAGCGCACCCCAAACAGTATAAATCCCAACAGGCCAACTCCAAGACATATACTTGTCAAAATGTCCAATGCTCAACACAAAGAGAAAATACTCAAGGCAGCAAGAGAAAAGAGAACCATCACATACAAGGGAAGCACAATAAGATTAAGGGTGATTTCTCATCTGAAACCAAGGAGGCAAGAAGACAGTGGTATGACATAGTCAAAATACTAAAAGAAAAAAACTTTCAGCCACAAATTCTCTATCCAGCAAAACTGGCATTCAAAAATGATGGAGAATCAACAATGCTTAGTTGCTATACTTTACTATCTGTATAACTGGTATAACAATGCTAACATCCATTATAAAAAAAAATAAATAAATAAATAAAGGTTTTAATATGGGGAGGGGAAGGGGGAGGGAGGTTGGGTATGTGGGAGTCTTTAGTATTCCATGTGTGACTCTGCTGTGACCTAAAACTTCTTTGAAAATTAAACAAAAATTTGGGAAACACTGGGGAATGAGAGGGGCAAGGTGTCATGGTACACTGGACATCCGATAATGCAGTGATAAAATGAAAAAAGAATAAAAAAAAATTTTTCCTCATTTTTTTGAATGTCCCAATTCACTAATTATATTTTGTTTTTAGTTTAGCTTCTTTTTTTTTTTCTTCTGAGCTTCCTTGTACTTATCTCTTGCATTTAACCATATCATTATTATATTTTTTTTATATTAATTGTATTTCGTTATTATATGGGCTTCATGTTCAGGAAAGGTTTGGATCACAGAAGGGTTACAGTGGGGGCTGTAAAAGTTCATTGGTGTGGGGTGTCTGGGATGTGGGATTCAGGGGAGTAAGTTCATCTGAATATACATGAAAGATATATAAAATTGTTCAAATTAAGGAAGGGGCATGGTCACAGAGGGCAGACAATCACTCAATAAATGAGGTAATCTGAATTCCCAGCCTGGAGAACTCTGCCACATTCTCCAAGGGAGCAGCAGCAGTCCCCTGAGTGCAGAGGAAGTGTCTGGCAAAAGAGGATGGCCCACTGATGGGTTCCAGTTATTGAGGACTAGCCTTATGAGTCTTTGCTCATGTAATTGAAACTTGGCCTACTGTTATGGGGTGCCTAAGGGTTGCCATCTGA
>JAQZBX010021224.1:0-32440 GCA_029593785.1 Cabassous unicinctus
AAAAAAAAAAAAAAAAGGGAAAAATATATAACCTACTGAAACCTGTTTTGCTATGTTTAACATTTCTTTGGTAGGACTCCTTTTCCTTCAAATCAAACCCTATCATTCAGACCACGGCAGTAGCATATATCCTCAAAACCCCTCTCCCAGCAGCAAAACCAAACAGTACACCTAACCTCTATAAATTGCCTTTGATGCTGGGAGAGGGGTTTTTTGGGATATATGCCACATGCATTTGGAGGATGGAATGAATATAATGAAGATACTTAATATAACTCACTCAGCTCAACTCTGGTTGAACCCTTTCAGTGGCACCAGTGCTTCCAAAGTTAAAGAAATATTTAAAGTAGTAAGTGGTCTTTTCTAGATACAGTCTGTTTTTGTGTTCTTTCTTGCCTTCTAGTCCTAGTAAAGCAAGTGCATTATCCTTCTATTTAACCCTAGAGGAGGAGTGAGGTTCTTTCCAATTTTGGTAAGCCCTTTGGAGGATGTTCTTTCTTTTTCTCTTTTCTTTTTTGTTTTTGTTTCTGAGTTAAAGTCTAAAAGACATGCTCCTCAGCTTCCCAGATCCTTCTCTTTCATTTTTGCCTCATCCATACCCTTCAAAGATCCAATCTATTGGATTCACCTCCTTTTCAATTGCTCTTTGTCACAACCTCCATCCCTCAAGCAGCTTATCCTATCTCTCTTTTCCAGGGGTTTTATTCCTTCATTTCTGGTCTTGTCATAGATAGAAAGAACACTGATGCAGGACTCAAGACACATGGCATCTACTGCTTGTATCGTTACCCAGCTCTGTGAGCTTGGACACGTTGTTTCTCTTACCTTCTGGACGTTAAAGTGAAAACCTTATACTCTATGAGCTATAAGGTCCCTCCGATCTATGAGAAACAGGTTTCTACCTCCACCACTTCCCTAAAATTGCTATTTCAAAGGTTATAATTATTTTCTAATTGCAAACCCAGGAACTTTTCTCAGTGATCTACCTACTTGACCTTTGGGGCAACATTTAATTATTGATTTCATTTTCCTGCTTGGAACTCTTTACTTCCTTTTCTTTCATGGTACTCTATTTTCTTATTTATTTAAGAATTCTCATCTGTCACTCTACTCATATCCTCAATTTTCTCTTCCATATTGCCAAATATGAGAAAATTGTAGAATGTCTATAGAATATTAAAGCCAAGAACAAAACAAAATAAAAAAGAGACCTAAGAATTGCATATCTTCAAGAGTTAGCATTTAAATATGAGAGTCACAAAAAGTTATTTTCAGATGTGGTTCAGAGATGTTAACACCAATCTATCTTTTCTGAATTAAAATACTCAAAGTAGAGAGAAAATAATGAATAAAAATTAATGGAACTGAATAAAATGATTAAAAATAATGAAGTTGTTTTAAAATAGAATGCCAATGAGCAATAAAACCAAATAAATTAGAATTATCTAATTAAGCATTATCTTTATAGGTATAAAACATAATACATATGTCAGCATGTTTTCTTACAAAAGAAGATACACATTGTAAAAATAATTTGTAGGGAAAGAAAAATTAAAAGCAGTCTAATTTCTTATAGAACAAAGTTAATGGAAATAGTTTCATTTTTCATATTGGTAATCAATAAAAATACATAAAAATTTTTAAACATTGTAATTCTATCACTTAGATTTAAAATGTATATCTGCCAAATCAAAGGAAAGGGATAAAGGAGGAAAAAAATTTCAATGTCAATATAACAAAGATCAAAGGAAACTTAAAGAAGTATATGCAATAAATCATAAAGCAAGGTGACAGAAGACATATAAAATTTATTGGTCTTAAAAATGAATGTGATATGCCAGGTGAGCCTTGACTCTCAACAGAGTTGTAGGTGATACGTACTCTCCAGTTGATTAAACTTACCCAAGACAACTAACAAAAGGATGGTGATGTACAGCGCCCAACCTAAGAAGCAGAGAGTATCTTCAACTGCAAGCAAGCCAGTTCCATCCATCTGCCCCATGGGATCCAAGCCCTCTCTCAACTGGAAGCAGAGTTGGACATCACCATCCCCAAATCCTCAAGATAGAGGAATGAACAAACCTAAGGGGGGAATGCAACTATGAACTAAAGTAGACTAATTACTATTTTAGTAATGGAAAAACTTGCAATACTGATATAAAGACAATGATCACCAGAGGTTCTGAGGGGAGGAAGAGGGAACAATAGGTGTAACACGGGGCATTTTTGAGACATTGGAATCGTTCTGCATGATATTACAATGATGAATACCAGCATTATACATTTTGTCAAAACCTATAAAAAATTGTGTGGGGCAAAATGTAAAACATAATATAAACTATAGACCATGGTTAGTAGCAATGTTTTAAATGTGTTCATCAATTGTAACAAATGTAGCACATTAATGAAAGACATTAATGGGGGAAAGTGTGTGAGGAAGGGTGTGATATATGGGAATTCTCCTTATTTTTGATGTAGCATTTATGTGATCTAAAGTTCCTTTAAAAATAAAAACTAAAAATTATTAAAAAATGAATGTGAGAAATCATGTAAAGCATAAAACCATAAAACTATTAGAAGAAGCGTAAGAGAACATATTCAAGATTTAGGACCAGGTGAATAGTTCTCAGACATGATATTGAAAGAATATTAAAAAATGAAAATCAAACTCATCAAATTAAAAACATTTACTGTGTGAAATATCATGTTAAGAGGATGAAAAGGCAAGCTACAAATAATGGTAAAATATCACCAAACCACATATCTGACAAAGAACTCTCAAAACTCAACAGCAAAATCCAATAGAAAAAAGCAAAACAAAACAGAGACAAAGATGGCAAATATGCACATGAGAAGATGTTCAACATCATTTGCCATTGGAGAAATACAGATTAAAACTGCAATGAGATATCATGACTTGCCTATTAGAATGGCTTAAATTATGAAAAAAAATAAAAGCATGACATCGAATGCTGGCAAAAATGCAGAGATGATATATCTGGTGGGAATTGCTGGTGAGAATGTAAAGTAGTACAATTACTCTGAAAAATAACAATAATGTATCAATATTGTTTCATTAATTGTGACAAATTAATGTTCAAATGTATGATATTAATAATAGGGAAATTGCGCATGGGGTAAATGGGAATCTTTGTAAATATCCTCTAACTTTTCTATAATTCTAAAACTGTTTTGAAATATAATTTTATTAATTTTATTATTTATTAAAAAGAAAATAAATGTGAGTAGATTAAATGTCCACATTAAAAGACAAGTGTTTTTAGATTGTGTTAAAACACCACAAAACACAAAATCCTAGAGTCCAGCTATGTGTCATTTATAAGATATAACTAAACGAATTATGCATGAAATTTAAAAATAAAATTATGCTTAATGATACATCAAATAAATACAAATGAGAAAAGTTCTAATTAACTGAAAAAGGAGAATTCAAGACAAAAATTAGTTAACGGGTTAACGAGGTCATTCTTCATAATAAAGATATAGTGGTCATCAATATTTATTATAAATATCACAGAACTGAAAATTTTAAAAGTGATTTTGAAATAAATGAATACTATCTTAACACAAACGGGGACTTTAAGACAGCACTCTAAGTCTTTGCTACATCAAATTGATTCAAATAAATGAGAATACAGATGAATGATATAACAAGGAAGATTGGTTTTACAGATATTTATCAAAATATGTAACTCTAGAGAATACATTTTATTTTTCAAATAAATATGATATGCTTATAAAAATTATCTTCTGTAGCAAAGAAAACCACCATGAATTCCTAAAAGTAAACATTTTATGGTCATATTCTTTAATTGCCAAATAGTAAACATAAATCCAAATCTCAATTGCATATAGATCAATGGAATAGAATTGAGAGTTCAGAAATAAACCCACATATTATGGCCAATTGATTTTTGACGAGAATGCCATGTTCACTCAACGGGGAAAGAATGGTCTCTTCAGCAAATAGTGCCGGGAAAGTTGGATATCCACATACAAAATAATCAAGGTGGACCCTTATTTCATACCACATAGAAAAATTAACTCAAAATGGATCAATGACCTAAATACAACACCTAAAACTATGAAACATTTAGAAGAAAACGTAGAGAAAATATCTTCAGGAACTTGTATTAGGCAATGAATTCTTAACTTCACAGCAAAGCATAAGTAACAACAAAAATATGTATAAATATTGGACTTCATCAAATTTAAAAAAAAAATGTGCTTCAAAGAACATTATCAAGAAAGTGAAAAGACAGCTTAAAATATGGGAGAATATATTTGGAAACCATATATCTGATAAAGGTTTAATATCCAGAATATATAAAGAAATCCTTCAACTTAACAATAAAAGACAACCAACACAATTAAAAACTAAGCAAAGGACTCAAATAGACATTTTTCCAAAAAAGATACATAAATGGCCAATAAGCACATGAAAATATATTAAATATTATTAGCCATTTCGGAAATGCAAGTCCAAACTACAATGAGATACTACTTCATATGCACTAGAATGGCTATTGTTAAAAAAAACAATATGGTGAGGGTATGGAGAAATAGGAGCTCTCGTATATTGTTGGTGGGACTATCAAATGGTGACACCAATATGGAAAACAGTTTGGTGTTTTCATAAGCATAGAATTATCACATAAACAGGCAATTCCACTTTTAAGTATGTGCCCCAAAGAACTAAAAGCTGCAACTTGAACAGATATTTGTAATGTTTATCAGCATTACTCACAATGGCCAAAAGGTTGATTCAGCCCAAGTGTCCATCAACTGGTGAATGGACAAACATACAATGGAGTATTATAAGGCTGTAAAAACGAATGAAGTTCTGATACACACTACAACATGGTTGAACTTTGAAGACATCATGTAGAGTGAAATAAATCAGACACAAAAAGACAGTTATTGTATGATTTCACTTCCGTGATATATGTAGAATAAACAAATTCATAGAGACAGAATGTAGATTGCAGTTTACCAGGGCTGGAGATGGGGGTGGGAGAGGTGGAATGGTGCATTGGTGCTTAATGGGTGTTGAGTTTTTCTTTGGGATGCTGGAAAATTTTTGGTAATGGTGATTATAGCACAACATTGTGAATGCAACTACGACTGAATTGTATACTTGAAAGTGTTTAAGATGGAAAATTTTATGTTGTATATATGTCACTAAAATAATTTTTTTTAAAAAATTGCAATTGCTTTTATTAAATAAGGAAGAATAAAAATAAACAAGAATTTAAAATTAAGAAATTATAAAATTCAATAGAAAAACGCTAATAAATTGGAAATGTTAATGACAGAACAAAAATTAATGAATGAGAAAACAAAAAGAATTAGAAGTAAAAACCCAAGAGACATTAAACATCTGATAAATATTTTGCATGTGTAATAAACAACAACAAAAAGTGGATTAAATACAAAAACACACAGGATATAGCATGAAAGCCCAAGGATATATCTTGAAATTCAGAATGACACAATTTCAGCTCTGTGTTATTTAATTAGAGAATCTCAACGAACTGAATGACTTTCTAGTAAAATGCATTGACCAGAATGAACTCAGAAAGAAAAATCAAACTTCATAGTCTGACTACAAGGAATGAATGAAACTTAAATTACTTTCAGAAATTACCATATAGTCTCATTATAGATGAACCAAATTATGTTGCTATCTGTTTTTCTTCTTGTCTCATTCCTAGCCTGCAAGGTTTCAGCCAGGATAAGCTCATTCTCCAGCAGCTATAGCCTGGACAATCTTCTGCTGGAATCATACAGTTCTTTCAGTATTTCCAAAATCAGATTATTCTAAAACAAAATCCTAAATGCAACCCATGTGTCCAAAGTTTTAGAGTCATTGTATCATAGAGTCCCAACTCCAGGCCTTTGCCCAAAGTATATAAAAAAACAGAAGCGGAGAGCGATCTTAAACTATACCAGAAGCTAAAATCATGCTTTTTATCCAATGGTAAGTCTGATCCCCAATCTGGAATTTATACTTCCTAAAATTAGAAGATATTTTCCATCCCTTTTAGCATGGGATTGAGTGAATTATACAGAAGGAGAGCCCAGAAGAAACAGGCAGAAGGTGCACAAATATGAAAACTAAGAAACAAGACAAGCAGAATATGAAGGTATTATTGGGTAATAAAGAAAAGAAAAAGAAAAAAAAAAAAAAAAAAAAAAAAAAAAAAAAAGAAAAGATGGAAATCATCTTTGTATAACTTACTCAAAATATCCAAACATGAGAAATTAAAAGACTGAGATTGAGAAATGACTGAAGTTAGCCAAAGGGAATCTGATAAAAGGAATTAAATATATAAGCCAAAACCAATGTAAGACAATAGCAGGCAGTTCACAGTTTCATCAGAAGAAATTGGAGAAAATGCTTTTCTCCAATGTACGTTGGACAGGGTAGAGGTTTTATCTCAGGTCCATATTGATAACAATTTTCAGAGATTGCTTAGGAAGAAATAAGGAAAAATTCATATCAGAGTATCTCCAACATCAGAATATAAATCCCCTGTAGAATATACATAGCTTGTTTTATGTAATTTTATTAAATAAAATGTAGGGTAATATATACATAGTTCTTATTGCAGAGTATGAGTTTAATGATTCTCTTGTCATCATTTTATTAACTTTGTAAGATGCAAAACAAAGCCTTCTAAACATTGTTATTGATAACTATCTTGACTAGATTTACCCTACCCCCCACCCCCAAGAACTAATAGAGTCATTTCAGAATGGAACTTAAATCAAGCTTAACCTGCCTGACAGTGCCATAAACTCAAACACAGAATAACTATTATTTTCTGTATCAGAGACAATGCTATATTTACTAAGTCTCTTTAATTTACCTTTCCCTGAGCACATAAGAAGACTGCATTTCTCAGATGCTCTTGCAGTTAGATTGGGGCATGGGAATAGTACTGGCCAATGAATTAAAGCATAAATGAAATGAGTCACTTCTGCACCAAAGGATAAAAGAACAGTGTGAGTTTTCCATATACTCTCTCTTCCCCTGCTCTGCTCATCATGGAAGCTCTATTTTAAGATGGCAGAACTGTAAGATGGAAACAGCTTGGCTCCTTGAGCTGTTTTTTGATGGGAGATGCCTAGAGAGATGGAAGCATCTCCTTTGCTTGAAGAAGTATTTTTTTTTTCTTTAAGCCACTAAGATTTCAGGGATTGATTGTTAACTAAGACATTTTACCCTCCAAGCTGGGGCATCATAATCAATGCTATTCTTCATTGAAAATGTACAATTCTACATTTTAGACAACTCATAATCGTTTTACTGAGATTGTATGCAGTTTTATGATTCCACATTGGTCCTTCTGTATGCATTGTCCCTCTGTGTATACTGTTATCCCTACAGCTTGTCCCAATAAACAATTATTTGGGAGTTAGGGCATGTTAAATGATTGTATCTGTGTGTGTATGTATAATGCAATATACTGTAATGATTACTCCTGTCTTGGAGCCTTAGTTCTTTCCTCAGATATCTGCTTGGCTTAACAACCTTTTCTCATATAAGTCTTCGCTTAAGGCTCACCATCTTACCTTTTCAATGAGCTCTAACACGACTATCCTAGTTAATATTGCAACCTGCACTCCACACACACACACACACACACACACACACACGTACTCTAAATCCCCCTTACCCTAATGTACTTAAAAAAATTTTTCCCGGTGGAAAATATTATCCTCTTATATGCTATTTAATGTCCTAATTTATTGCAATTATTAAAGTCTAGCCTGCATCTTTTCTGCCCTGGCTGTAAATTCCACTGAAAATAAGGTTTTTGTATGTTTGTTCATTGCTAGGAAAGTGCTGGGCACCTAGTAGGAGTCAATAAATATTTCTTTTTAAAAAAATGTTAAAGAAACTTTAGATTACATAAATGTTACATAAAAAATACAGGGGATTCCCATATACTCCCTCCCCTCCCCCTCTCACACTATCACACATTAACAACACACTTCATTCATGTGGTGCATTTGTTACAATTGATGAACACACATCGAAGCATTGCCACTAACTGTGGATTATAGTTTACATTATAGTTTACACTCTGTCCTGCCCAATTTTGTAAGTTATGACAAAATATATAATGGCCTGTATCCATCATTGCAATATCATGCAGGACAATTCCAATGTCCTAAAAATGCCCCCATATTACAGATGTAATATTTCTTGAATGAAAAAGATATTCATTTAGAGCAAGACATGGTACTGGGTATTGTGAGAGATACAAAGATCCACAAAATACCATTTTGTAACTGCCCTTGATGGACTTAAAATCTAGCAAGAGGAATCAATGAAGTGCAGAGGTCACTACAATGTTAAGTAGAAAATGTAGCATGTGCAGGAGATGATAAGATTCCTTCCAGCTGATCAAAGTATGTGTATGTGTGAGTGGTGTATTTTTGTACTCTATAAAGGTCTAAGAATATATCTCCTCTTACATTCGTCCTCTCCCTTTTACCTTATAAAATTTATACATTCAAGCCAGAGCTAGATAGGACAAGTTGTCCCATAATCTTCAAGATTAACTAAATGGGAATACTCCCAGACAGTTAAAAATATTTGTGGAATAGCCCTGTGGAACTCATGGTTGAGTCTACTCTAAGAAGCTTGTTGAGGGCAAATATCTGGAAGTCTTAAGTATCCAGAATAGTTTTATATCTACTGAACAATTGTGTTTTGTTGTTTTTTTTTGTCACAGGGACAGTGCAAATTGCATAATTAATCAGGTTTTCCTTCTCAAGTAGTCTATTTAAAAGCTTAGAGCCAAATTTGTGGTTCATGTGTTGTGAATGCATGGTCCTTTATGATTTCTATTTCAACATAGTATCTTCTTCATTCCTAGTTCCATTTTATGCCTCTACCCTTGTTTTGCTTTTTCCTTGTCACCTTCTTTTAAAGCATGTTTATTTATTTACTTTATATCCCTATAAGTCTCTTCACATCCTTTTTGAAAGAAGTTAGGGGAAAATATAAAGAAAGTCATTGCTACATATCTGTTATGGGCAGATCACTGTGGGGAGCCCTTAGAAGGGAAGATAAAGAAAAGAAACAAGCAAGGAAGAAAGAGAAAAAAGAAACAGGAAGGAAATAAAAATGATGATACAGCCCCTGCCCTCAGGAAACTTGAGGAGTGATAGCCCAGAGCTCTGTGGGTGGCAGTACACATTTCTTCCCTGTCTGAACTCTTAACAGTACTTAGAGTCACTAGCACCCAGTTTAGCACTAGACGATATACTGTCTGGCACAGTCTTATTGTTTTATGTGGGTGAGCGTTGCCTTTTGGGCAGCGAGCTTGTGTTAACGTCTCTTCTCTCATAGTGACTAGTGCAATTGCTTGGTTGATTGAGAGAGAAGCCATCCTCACCAGCAAGAAGGCCCAGTCCTTTCTTACACACTGTCTGGAGCAGCCAGGCTCCCATAGACCTGCCTGGTCACCAAACAGCATTCACTGCCTGATTTATCCTTGCCAAGTGCAAGAAGCTTTGAGGAAATGGACCCTTGCTTTACTTCTATATGCCAGGTTTGTGTCTAAATGTGTTACTGTGAGGTGAAGTGCAATTGTTCAGTAATAATTAATTCTTGCATTCAACAAAGATTTACTCAGTTTTTGCTCTGTGTGGGGCACTGTTTCATGTCCTTGCAATATATCAGTGTATGTCAGTAAACAAAACAAAGAGCCATGACCTGATGGTGTTTTCATTCAGATGTGGGGGAGGGGGAGAACAGACATTAAATGTGTAAATTACATAGTATGTTAGGTGGATGTTAGTGTAATAGAAAAACAAAAAAGTAGATATGAGGGAGAGAAATTGGACGAGTTTCATGAAGGTAGGATGTTACGATTTTAAATATGTCAGTGAGGAAGGGTCTTATTGAATGAAGAATGAAAGAAACTGAGGGGGTTGGACATGCCCACATCTGGAAGACTGTTGCAGGCAGAAGGAATAGCTAATGCAAAAGCTCTGAAGAAGAAACATACCCGAAACCATCAAAGAGCATCGAGAAGGCTGATGTGATCAGAATAGAGTGAGTGAGCACAAGAATAATAGAAAATGAGATGAGGGCAGTAACAGGAACCCAGAGCCTGTGTGGCTCTGTAGGACATTGTGTATAACTTTGAGATTACTCTCAGTAGGGTAGTAAATTACTGATTACTCTCAGTAGGGTAGTAAATTAGGGCATTAAATAGCATATTTAAATAGCATATAAAAAGGGGTTCGAGCAGAAGAGTAACGTGGTCTTACTTGGTTTTTAGAGATTTATCCTGTAACTGTGTTGAGAAACAATGGAAGGAGAACAATGTGGAAGTGAGGAGAAAAGTTAGGTGGCTATGGCATCCCTGAGAAGCTATGAAAGCAGTGAAAAGTGGCCAGAGGTCTGGAAATATTTTTAAAGGTGGAACATACAGTATGTCCGAATGGTTTCAATACAGGATGTGAGAGAGTAAACTTAAGGGTTACTCCAAGGTTTTTGGCCTGAGTACCCTACGGGATAGAATTGCCATTTACTGATCCGAAGAAGACTCTTGGAGGTACAGATTTGGGAGGTAACCTATGGGGTTTCATTTTAGACAGAGTAATTTTCACATGTCTATTAGACATCCAAGTTGAGATCGCATATGCTAGTCTAGAGTTAAAAAGGTCTAGAATGGAAATGTAAACTTGGGAGTCATCGGAATATAGATGTCATTTAAAGCCATAAGACTGTAGGTCACAAGAGATGAGAGCAAACAGAGAGAAGAGGACCAAGCCTGAGCCCTGTGGCCCTCCATCATTAACAGGAAGATGTAAAGAGAACAGTAAAGGAGACTCAGCAGTTATGGCAGGAAGAAAATCAGGAGAGGGAATGTCCTCAAAGCCAAGTAAAGAAAATGTATATGTGGAGGGCATCATCAACTGGGTCAGATCCTACTGAAGGGTAAATTAAGATAAGGACAGAGAATTGATTTAATAATGCAAAGGTCATTGGCAACCTTGATAAGAGCAGTTTCAATGGACTGGTGTGCCCAAAGGATTGATTGGAGTGAGTTTAGGAGACAATGGTTGAAGGGGAATTGAAGACAGTGAATATAGATAACTCTTTCAAGGATTTTGCTGCGAAGGGGAGCAAAGAAATAGCTGGTTGGGATGTGAGGATTGCAAGTTGTTGTAGTTTTTTTTCTTTTTAAGATGAGAGAAATAGCAATATTTTTGTATGCTGATGGAACTGTTTCAGTAGAAAATGAAAAATCGATGATGCAAGAGAGGGAGGGGGTAGAATTGCTGAAGCAATGTCCTTGAATATTGAAGAGGAGAATGAAAGCTAGTGCACAAGTGCAGAGACTGGCTTTAGATGGGGGAACCAGTCTATGGTAACAGGCTGGAAGACAGCACGTGGACGCAGATGCTGCTGGTGGGCAGAATGTCGTGGTATAATAATAACCACTTTTTATTACACATGTGGGATGTGCCAAGCACTTAATATATATCAGGAATTTACAAAAATCCTGACGAAGTGGTTATTATCAGCTATATTTTGCAGTTGAGTAAAATGAGGCTCAGAGAGTGGGAAAAGCTGCCCAAGATCACACCACAGCTGGTAATTGGCAAAAGTGGTGATGTTAGGATTCAAGACCACATCTTTCTGACTCCAAAACCACTATTCTGCTGTCTCTGTGGGCTAAAGGTCCATGGTCCTTGAGACTGGGTAACCCTCTAAAGGTCTGTCAGATTCCAGAAGAGGTCACGAGTGAAATGAGAGTCAGGAAGGCAGTGTTGGCTCAATCGGTCACCTCTGCACTGCTTCTGCTTAGATGCTGGATTCCAAGCCACTGCAAAAGGGAAGTTCAAGGGAAAAGCCTCGCCCCACCCCCCAAAAAAGAGGTCATTAGCATTCAATAATCCCCTCCAAGAAAGGAAGAAATAAGAACTTGTCTAGAACTGACCGGGTACATCAGAGAAGGAAAAGCGGAAGGAGGTATATAGCACACAGCTTCTGGTGCTAAGCCTTGTGCCTTCTGCATGCCAGACCTCAGGGCAGGTCCACAGAGCTGAGTAGAACTGGTTCTATCCCCTTTTATCACCTGCTTTGCAGTAGTTGGCCTTCTCTTGGAAGATGAGAGTCAGAAGATGTTTGCACCCCAAGATCATCTTTCTGAATCTCCCACCCAGTGAGGAATGCTCTCACTCTGTACCTGCCAAACCCTTCTTGGATATCCCTATTTAAGGAGACCTCACCACCTCACTGGATAGCTGGCTCCATTACTAGGCAGCTACAACTGGTAGGGATTTTGCTTTGAAACATTGTTGAAATCTGACTCCTTTTATCTCCCATACCTGGTTGTGGTGATATAGTTACATCTGCTGTGGAAGTCAAACCAGCTTTTCTTGCAAGACAATTCATCCTAAGTAGCTTCAGTGGGGTCAGAGAAGAGAAGAACATTTCTTTCTATAAACTTATACCCTCACGTTGTGGTCATAAAAGCAGGAAACGACAACAGCCAAGAGGCTCTTGTTTTACAGAGTGCTGGGGCAGTGACTACTTTTTGACATTCTGGTGAGGCAGAGGACGGCTAGCTTTGATGTAGGGTCTACTCCTTCCCCCACACGGGTCTGCTCTGCCATGATTTCCCCACAAGTCTTGTCTGCAAAAGGATGGGCCAACAGTCCCCCCGACCCACACCAGACCCCGCCCCCCAGGTCTTCCTGACTTATCTGGTGCAGTCAGCCCTTGCTTGTAATGTCACTCCTTGGGGGACCCCTAATCTTATCACCTATCAAAGCAAGTGCATGGCTTGAAAGAGAAGCTATCAATGCTGCAATGCCATCTTTCTCACTGTAAGAAGGAAATCTGTAAGGTGCTGGGGTAATGGCAGTGAATGGTCTGGCAGTGTGTTGTGCTATTTCTGGCTTGACACAGAGTGGAAGAAGAAAGGCCATTTTCTGAAGTTCCCCAAAGTGGGCTAACACACAGAGGCCCAGGTGTCCCTGGGAAAATACTTAGCTGCATCTAGGTGAAAAAGTAGCACATTTTCTCCTCCTATTTTTCTCTGGAATGTCTAAACTGCCTCTCTTCATTATAATTTTTTCTCCCTAGGGGCAGCTCTATTGAATTAATAGGGAATTCCTTTCAAGGTAGGGTGGTGTCCTGCCTTCAAAGAGGCACAGGTGGGAAATGAAATTCTGCTCCTGTTGCCTGCCCTCCTGCCTTCTCCATCAGCCCCTTCAGACTCTGGAGCACAGAAGAAAACATTGACAGGGAGAGAGCCTGGGGGCCAGCAGGTAGCTGGGTGGCCAGGGAATGCAGAAATAGTCTACCTGATTCCAGAAAGCAGAGAGGAGAGTCTGATGGGTGAGGCATGAGTGAGAGATGGGAAAGAACATTTTCAATAAGACCCGCTCTGAACCATAATCAAGTAAAACCTTTCCAGGCTGCTGAACTTTCTACCGTTCCTCTAAAAAGACTCAGGTAGTTATTCATCGCCCTTGACCTTACTGCACAATATGGGGCAGCCACTAATTCTGCATGGAGACAATTCTTTGGTGCTTCCTGGTAGATGATTAAATACAAGGAAGGAAACTAAACATGTAATGAACACCTACTATATCCCAAGTATTGTGCTAAGTACTTTCACATATGCTAACACGTAATCCTCCATTCTGTTAAAAAAAAGGGGGGGGGGCATTTTATCAAATCTTACAGATAAGGAAATAAGTTGAATAACTTAGCACAGGGCTGAGCTCTAGTTCATTTGAGATTATACAATATTCTAGATTACATCCATTTGTCCCTGTGTTTTCTCTGTGTACATCAAGTTCCACTATGATAAATTCTAGGGAATTGTCTTGATTCTTCTTTGGATTTTGAACATACCTCACATTGTTTGAAATATGTGGGCCTTGAATTCTTTTATGGTTACTAGGGACTCTGGGCCTATAATTGGTTTTAGGAGTTATAGGATTATTTTCTGTAGAGTCAGTGCCACTCTGATGTTTAATTTTATATGTCAACTTGGCTAGGCTATGGTGTTTAGTAGTTTGGTCAAACTTGTCTAGATGTTACTATGAGATATAAATGGGATTATCATCTCCTATCAGTTGACTTTATAGTGTGGCTGGGCCTCATCCCATCAGTTGGTGACCTTACATGGAAAGAACTGAAGGTTCCTGGAAGAAGGAATTTACCTAAAGACTATACCCTGCCCTCCTCTCTGAGCTTCCAGCCCCTAAGAAATTTGGATTCAAGACTTCAACATCAATCCTACTGGAATTTCCAGCCTTGATCTGACCTACTAAATTTGAATTTGCCAGCTCTCATTATTGTGATACAATTCCTTATAATAAATCTTTCATTATATATCCATATATATATCCTTTTGTATATCCTTTTTTATATATCCTTTTTCATTTCATATATATATATTTCCTTTTAAAGGACACATGGAGAAAGTGCCAATAAATGCTGTCCTAAGAGACAAAATGGATGTAAATTTGCTTACAATTCAGTTGAAAGGGAATGTGTTAGTAATGCATTGTTGTCTAGCCTTCTATTATGCATTATGAGGGACCAAAGTGAAGACATAATCTCTGTTCTTATACAGTATCCAAATTGTTTAAAAAGACACAGGATACATTTGCACAACCACATATAACAATGCAGGTAAGTTATAACGATGGTTCAAGCAAGCAGTAGAGGCAATAAATGCTACAGGGGGTTAGAGGAGTGAGAGCTGGGGCAGATGAAGTATTCAGGAAATAATCAATGGAAAAGGGAAACTTGATTGGACTTGGAAGAGCATAGTAGTTTCCTGAGAAAAAAAGAAATAGAGGATAGTTAAATGAGAGAAGGAGGACCTATTTAAATTAAAGTGTGGAGGTAAGAATGCTAATAGAATGTTTGGGTGGTGATGAGGAGCCCATCTTGAATGGGACCATGTAGGAAGCAGATGAAACTATGATGAGAAAGATAGATCAGGTCTTGAATGTTAATCTAAAGAGTGTGGCCATTTAGGCCATGGAGAACCATAGTAGGTTCTTGAGCAGAAGGCTGTAAGGAGTTTTCAGAAACTGAAGCTGGGAGAGGCATGCACAGCAACTGGCAGGGAAAATTCTGGGGGATGAGAGAGACCCGTTGGGAATCTATTGCCATGGCCATAAGTAACCAACCAAGGCAAAGGTGGGAAAGCAAAGGAAGGGCTGGTAGGACCCAATTCAGGAGATAACAGGTTCAGTGCCTAAGTCTATGGAGGGTGCAATGGGGAAAGAATCAAGGCTGATGCCAAGGTCTATCCAATATTAAAACCTGGACAGAATTGAGGTATCATCCTCATTTTGGAGCAGGCTCCAGGTAAGGGACTTTCCAATTTGGGAAGAGGCAATGACCAAGGAGTCCAGAAGCCTTGAGTTTAAGTCTTATCTCTATATTAGTTTTAGCTAAGTCACAGCCCTTCTCTGGGCTTCAAGTTTTTTTATCTTAAGGTGAAGAGAGCTGACAAAATCAGCTTTGAGGTCACTTTCTTGACATTCTATATGAAGAAGGGCTGGAAAATGTTCATGTCTCTATTGCCATCTCATCTTGTTCCTATGGCTAGCATGGATGTCTCTCCAAAAGATCAGGGACTCCAGTGGCACCACTTCAATCTGCAAGAGCCACTGCACTATTCTATACCTACCACGAGTCTGCTGAGCATTTATGCTTGTAGATACTACAGTTAGCTAATATTCCAAGGATGAGACAGAGCTGGAGTGTGCCAAGCCTCATTAGCTGTGTGGTTGGGTCATGGTGCCCTCCCATAAATGGCAGTATTGTCAGAATGAGACAATGTAACTGTCTCACTGCATTAGCAAGCCATCAGTCCTGCAGCCATACCACAAATCTCCTTTCCCCACAGCTGCAGGCTGCTTGGTGAGATGATGTGTGAAGGCTGCAGCTGGCTCTACAGGAGGTATGATACCATGTGCTGTTTCAGGCTTCTGCTGATCAAAGGAATGGCATGTCATGAGGAATCCTGAGACCTTGGGCTTCACCCCATTGCAGAATCTGATCCTGCCCATGTCATGAGCCTAAATAAGCAAACAAAAGAGAGTCCAGGTGGAATCTAATGCCTGCAGCCCGAAGCAGCTGCTCTTGTCATCTTATGGGACAGAGTGACTGCAGGGAGGCAGTAGGTAGTATGGAACTCAAATGCAGATGGAGATGGTTGGCTAATATCTCCCTGGTAATATTTCAAGGCAACATTACAAACCTGACCTGCTCAAACATAAATCCTCCACTGTTCTGAAGTGGAGCCTAAAATTCTCACTATCACACATTCATTGCTCTGACAAAATGCATTTTTAGTCACCAGGTGACAGGTGACATCTTTTCAAGTTCTTGCAGGTGTGACACATTAGGTCATTTATGTTATCATATATATATATGGTCAGCTATTAGTTAATAATGTTACTAAACATCCATATCATCTTTGGCATATACATGATGATTTTGGATATTAAAGCAAAGCTAAGAAATATCAACACCAATATTCTCAATTTATATGAAAGAAAACTAAAGACCAAATCTGTTAAAGCCTTACCTTATTTCCTCAAATCTAAAATACTCTTTGTTTGCACGTGTTAAAGATTCATAAATCCGATGTATATCACAAATGTTGTGTATATTACATATCATGCAATTTCTTTCCACTTAATAAAAAAGCAGCTATTATTAAATAGATATCCACACAGTTTGAGCAAATGCAGTTTTAGCAAACTAGTCAAGTGGCAGTGCCTTGAGAGTATGGGACTTTGATCAGGTAAGTGTTGATGGTATGCGGAAAAAGAAATGTTCAGAGTGTGGGGTGCTGCAAAGAGGCGGCACTTTGCCTCCAGCATGGTACTGGAAACCACCGTGGGTGACTTCAGGCAGGGAGTCTGAGGACTCTAGGCTTAGTGAGAGTGAAGGTATAGAATGCAAAAGGAGGTCTGAGGTTGTCAAAAGTAAACCCATGAATAAAGTTTGTGGTCGGGGCCTGTACATGTATAAGTATTTTGTGTATCATTTTTCCATCCTCTCTATAAGGCTATGAACTCCATCATCTATGTATACAATGTTTCTTACTGATTCCATGACACAGTAGCTTATGTCAACATGACTCAAACCAAACACTTATAAAAGTATACTTAGTTTATGCAGCACTAACAAGAACTCAAGATATAATGTATACACTTTATTTAAACTTTCCTTCTGTGGCAAACCCATGGTGAAGTTTGAAGGCTGAGATCAAGTCCTGATTCCATCACTTAAGGTCTGTATGATTCTGGACAAGTAATGTTAACCTCTATATTTCAGTGCTTATCTCCTGCCCTAACCAACATGTGGATGACTTCTACCAAAAAGAGATCTTGTTTCTCATACCCCTTGTATCTCAGAGTGGGGAGGAATGGTAAGTGTTCTCTCTGTCTCTCATTGTCACTTCTAGACTGCTTCTCTCTTCCTTTTGTAAAAGCCTCTTAGGCTCAAGCCAAATAACCATACCACTTTCTCCCTCTTCTCCTTGTAACCACCGAGGAGCTCCTGCATCTTTATTCATTCAGACTTAGCACGTCGTTCAACCATCTTCCACGTCTATTTCAACTCCTGCTTGTCTTAGGCAAAGTCAACATCCTTGCCGGCCACACATTAAACACCTGGCCTCTAGGTTTCTTGAACTTCTTTTGTCAAATGATCTTCTCCACTTTTGCTCAGCCACTCCACTCACTCCTATGGTCAAATGCTGGATCTCATCATCATTAGAAACTGTGCCACCTCCAAAATCATGAAGTTGAAGATCCACTTTGGTACTAAAACCTGCTATCCTTCTACCTCAGTTGCCCAAATACTTGTACGGCACCCATATTTTGATCTCAACAGCTTCATTTTTCCATTCTCTCTATGTCTATCCATCAGCCTCCTCCTGTCTTCACTTTTCACCTTATCTAGCTTAGATTTTTTATGGCACCATTTAAATCAATTTATTGTCAAATAACTTCAAATCAGTTGCTCCTTACTTCACCTATTTCACTCAACTGGTAAAACCTTAATCTTGAAAGAAACAGCTTACCTTATCTGTGCCCACAGCTGAGCACAGTAGGAGAAAATCATAGAAGTGGGTAGATTGATGTCACTATAAAATGATGAACCCTGCTTAGGTCAAGTCCTCTGGAAACTGATTCTAAGGTGGATATTTGCATGCAGGAGAATTGTTGGAGAATGGTGTCTGGTACATCTCTAAGAGAAGGAGTAAAACAGGACTGGGAAGAGGG
The DNA here is from genome assembly GCA_029593785.1 of Cabassous unicinctus. Lineage (NCBI taxonomy): Eukaryota > Metazoa > Chordata > Mammalia > Cingulata > Chlamyphoridae > Cabassous > Cabassous unicinctus. Next base: position 18,331 of record JAQZBX010021224.1, read on the forward strand.
ATAATTTGAACTGTGATGCTGTTGCAACAAGGTGTTGGTCAGTCTCACAAGAAACTCTGAACTAGAGGCAGCTCATAAGAGTTGTCTCAAATCCCTTCATGTCTTCCAGTTATTGGATGTGGGCTGCCCTAGGAAAGAAGAGTAACCTTGAACTTCAGGCTGAAGCCAGTTCCTGGAGAGTGACTCATCTCTGTCCCTTAAGCAGCCAACATTTTAACAGCTTGGAGAGTGAGTTCCTAGGCCCTGAAGGGAGGATCTAGAATTTTTTTGTGAGAGCAAATGTAGCAGTGAATAATGTGGTAATGGCCATCTGGGTGGCAGACCACAGTGTCCACCACAGTCCAGCCCTTGTGCTTCTTGGTGGCACTTACTTCTTACAGTAAGTTTCTTCCATCTGGAAATAGTTTCTCCAAGATTTTGACTGTTCTCATTTCCTGGGGAAATTTATTGTCCCCCTACTTTATATCTATGTTAGGTTTCCCTCACCCTCAGCTACCTATGATGCTGGTCCATGTAGTTTATCTAGTGGAGTGATCCACATGGTCATCATTGAGAGTTCTTAGCCCCTGACCACAAAACTCTTTTTGGGCTGTAGCTGCTGTATATGTCTATTTACTGTTAATATTGGGTATAAAAGTACAAAAAAGAAAAAACTCTAATGGATATCCTGAGTTGCAAATGTTTTTTATCCTGCCCACATGGTGCAAAAAGTTGCCTTCACTCCTCTTGATCATTAGAGTTAATTGACATGTCAGGATGGCGACTACTTTCCTTTTCTGCAGACTCAGGATATCCATTAGAGTGGTGCAATAAGCCCAAAGTAGCCATAAGGGAGCCACAGCATAAATCACGAGGGCATTCTTGATCTGACCAAAGTGGTTACATTCACACCGGAAAGCACAAAGGATCACTGGGAGTGATGGTAAACAATGCCACTCGAAACACCATTCTGTGGATTCTGAACCCATATGTTTTCTGGACCAATGGCATATTTGTCATTCATATAGGCAGAATACAGTGCCATGGATGATGTGTCGAAATTCTTGCAGAGTATCACATGCAAGATGGCACCTCACCTGTGTCTCTAAAGTTCTTTCTGTTGTCTATCAGGTCAGCAATTTTCAAGAGGTATAGTCAGTGATAGAAGGAGTGAATCCCATGGTTAGGTGCCCCTGCCTTACCTTTCTTGCTGTAAAGTGAGACCCCTGATCTGATCTGATAAGATGTTATGAAGAATCTCATGTTGGTATATCAAACACCCAGTAAGTCTTCAGGTAGTAATGCTGGTTGAGGAACTTGGGCAGGAAAGGCAAATCCATACCTGTGGTAGTGTTAATGCCATCATGATGAATCACTGTTCCTTCTAGGGTGGAAAGAGTTAACTTGTAATCCATTTTTTTCACCAAGAGGCAGGTAGGTCTACTCTGGGGATGATGCCATATTGGAGACTCAGCATACTTCCTCTTGTTGGCAAGTTGGATATTGGCAGCTTCAAGAGGTAAGTGGGAGCCCATGCTGCTGAGCCCATGCATATCCTCCATCCCCTCCACCAAAAGTACTCTGTTTATTAATCCATTGTGCGAGTTGGGGTGCTGATGACAGAGTCTGGCTGATATCATTTGGCTTAGTTGTTCTGCTTAATTGGTTATTTAGTGTCTTTCTGGGGTTGGATGTTGTCTGGTAGGAATTAACACATGATATAAAGATCTCCACATTTTTTCACCCTCCCGTTGGTCAATCCACACACCTCTTCCCCATACATCCTTGTCCTGCTGTTTCAATCTGTTTTCTTCCAGACCCTTGAACTGGTCACACCATTCATTGCTGCCCATGAGGCTATGCTTGGTCTTACTTCAGTTCACTCCAGTTCCCTCACAAATGAGATAAGCAGGTACACCACCTGAAACTCTAACCATTGAGAGGATTTATCATCACTATCTTTCAGGGTCACCATGACCCTGAAAGTCCAATTTCAGCTTCCATCAACATACCAAACCAACCCATCCATGACCAAACTCAGTCTTTTTTCTTCTTCATCAACTGGCCACTGTCCAGGTGTGAGTTATAAAAGAGGCACCATGAGTGTGAGCAGAAACAGAGGTGCCAATATGACAGTCGTGGAAAACCTAGGGTTCTGGGCCACTACTCATGGAACCTATTTGTTTCCTTTTTCCCTGCTTGTGTCTGAGACTGGAGTTACTTCCATCTCACAATTGATTGTTTCTAAGTCTGTCTAAACTTGTTACTTGGAGGCTTTTATAGAACTCATCTCATGAAGGTTGTTTCTGGCTGCATAACCCCTTGACGTCCCGTGGTTGGACCTTCAATTTCTGCCAGTGCCCTCTAGCATGACAGTAACTGAAATCAGATTGTGCATTGTTATCTAGCACATGGCATAGCTTTGCTCTAGAATCCTAGAGTACTACATTTTAATTCTCCTATTAGGACTAACTATAAGGTCCACATGGCCACATGATGCCTTTTCTCTCCAAATACGCCTCTAGTACCATATATTACCATAGGATCTGCCAGGTTGTGGCAGAAGCATTAAGGCTTCTTGCACACCAGCTGACCTGCTGCAGAGCCCTTTCTCACCCTGGGACCCATTTGAAGCTGGAAGCTGTCTATTTCAGCCATGAAATGGATTAGCACAGTATTTCCAATGTGCAGTATGTTTCCTTCAGCCCAAAAGAGGCCTATTAAGCATTGTGTGCATTTCTTATTGTTGGGGTATATGAGATGCAATAATTTGTACTTTATTTTGAAGGGAATGTACTGGCATGCTCCCCGACTATTGAACTCCTAAAAATTTCACTAGTGTGGCGGGTCCCTTAATTTTTGTTGTGCTCTGCAGATCAGGACTTCATCTGGCTGCTACACTGACCTTGTTAATCATTATGACCTTGAATCTACCCTGCTTTGTGTGTATGTGTGTGTACACATTTAGTTTTATTGTAACAAATCGACCTGTACACTTTTTTTTTTTTAGGTACCAGAGGCTGGGGACTGAACCCCGGACCTCAGATGTAGGAAGCCAGTGCTCAACCACTGAGCCACATCGGCTTCCCTGAGTTGGTTTTATTATTTGTTTTGCTTGTTTTTGTTGTTGTTTTTTAGGAGGCACCAGGAACTGAACCTGAGACCTTCCATGTGGGATGCAGGCCTTCAACTGTTGAGCCATATCTGCTCCCAACCTGTACACTTTCACCATTTAAGACTGAGCCCTATCTTTCCTTTCCAGTAAAACAAAAAACCAAACAGGAACAAATTACAATAGAGAATGTCAATTCCAGTTACGATCTTACAGGTTCTGCCGATTCTCCCATTAAGTAGCTGGGCTCAAGTCATCATTAGGAGAGAAATTTATTTTAAAAGTGTCATCTTAATTTGCAAGGATGCCTGTTAAACATCGAAATTAAACATGACAAAGGAGAAGCCATGTTGTCAAAATGCCCACTTAACCCACATAAACATCTCAAACACCCTTTGCTCACCTTCCATAACCTTGGTTTTTAAAGTTTTTTTAAACAAGAGAAAATAGATAGATATATGTTGGTAAATGCTAACTGTCTGTATTCACATAGAGACAGAGTGTAATCTCTGGGCCTAATGTACAGAAAAAGGAGGGCCTAGCACCCTCCAGCTGGCAGCAGAGCAAAGGGCACAGAAGATTTTTCTTTTTCTTTTTTTCCCCACAGAGCATCATGGTGTGTTGAGTCCATAAAGTTTTTTTGTTGAGACAGGAAGGGATAAAAATGAATATAAAACAGAAAGAGGTAGAGATTTGTTTTTGTTTCCTTGGCTGCTCAAGAAAATACCATGCAATGGGCTGGCTTAAACAATGGAAATTTCTTAGGTCACAGTTTTGAGGCTAGAAAAATTTCAAATCAAGACATCATCAAAGTGATGCTTTCTTCCCAAGGACTGATGTTCTGGGGCAGGCAGCCAGTGATCCTTGGGCCTGGGCTTCTCTGTCATATGGCAATGCATATGGTGGCCTCTCCTGGCTCTTCCAGAATATCTTCTGGATTCCGTTGACTTTCAGCTTCTTGCTTCCAGTGAAATTCTTTTTCTGAATTTCATTCTGCTTATAAAGGACTCCAGTACTAGGATGAAGACCCATCCTGATTGAGGTGAGCCACATCTTAACTGAAGAACCTCCTAAAAAGGTCCTACGTACAATGGGTTCACACCCACAGGAAACGGTTATGGTTAAGAACATGTTTTTCTGGGTTACATACGTCTTGAAACTGACATAAGGTTATTATTCCACTGCATTCTGCTCAAAGTATTTCCCCCCAAATAAGTTGAGAACCGTGGTGTAAAGAAGAGAAAAGAGACCTCAAAACTAGGGCAGCTGAGCACAAAGGGGAAAATAAAAAAGATTGCAACTTGTTCCCAGGGACTGGAGAAAATTAAAAGGGAAGGTTGGAATCCATCAGTGTTCCATTAGTAATCTTCTCCTTCATCTTCCTCTCCTTCATTTGCCTCATCATCTGCTTTCCCTTCAACCTCATCCCCTTCTTCATCAGTATCTTCCAATCCTTCTTCTTCTTCATTATCATCATCACCTTCTTCTCCTTCTTCTTTATCATCCATACCAGGAATCAATAGCACTGTGATGGATTTGGCCAACTGTCCTCTTTGATGACGTCTCCTAACTCATCTGCACCTACCTCAGAATGGTCAGCACAGCAGGTAAAGACGCTCTCTGGTTATTCCTGCTGCCTCTTCCTGCCGGTTTTATTCTATGTTTGACTTGAATGTTTCATCAAGTCCTTTCCAGATTTCCATTTGATATCAGTCAACTTTGAGGATGGATCACCCTCTCATTCAGATGAAATTCTTTGGAGAGAACTTTATTTTCAAAGTAAAGATTTTCATCAAAATAAAAATCTATCCTGTAACCTGATTTAATAGCTTCAAATTCTGTCACTCAACTCTGGTCGAATAGTGCAGCGCCTCTTCATCCTTCTCCCTAAGACATTGCGGATGCTTGGCAAATATTGTTACCCCCAAATCTGGGATTTTGGTGATCAATCCTGACCTCTTCTGAAAAAATGGTTGGCAGAGTTTGTTATGATTCTGTTCTACTTTCAAAATCTTCTCTCTGGTTTATTCATTAACTCTGTCTATTTCATTTTGTACTTCATCAATATGTTCAATTGCTTCCTGCTGGACTTTTTCTCCTTTTGGCAAGTTCAGATTGACTGATGTTTCCTCTGGCCCAGGGGCAGGAAGCAGATTTGCTTTCTTCTTTTGAGGCAGGAGTGAAGACTGGCATTAGGGGGCCATGATGTGTGGAAAGTCCAGTAGAGAGTCAAGGAGAGATGTTTGCCTGGAAAAAGCTCAGAGAACTCTCTACCTTACTTTGATAGTTAAATGTCTTTATCTGACCTATTTTATTCTGGGACTCTGCCATCTCTCTTGCTACTAGGGAATTCAGTTCCATAATAGCCTCTTCTCTTAAAACTCTAGCCTGCAGTGGACAGCCACCACTGAATTTTTCAACAATTTTGGTGCTTTTCTCATCTGTGCAGTCCTTATTCCTTTGAGAAATGGAGTCTTTTTCAGGATCTCCCTTGGAAGAGAGTTAGCCGATGGGGTTTTCTTGCTTTACATAGTGTATCCACTCTAGCATGGCAACTTCTCTGAGCTTTGCTCTATCCCTTCCTCTGTCATCTGCCACTAAAGTTTTGGCATTTCTACTTCATTTAGTGTGGGCCATCCCTTTTTTCCAAACTTCCAAGAGAAATCCTTTTAGGATATTATCATCATTTCCCAGGATGCTTGCCAGAGTGTAAAATCCTGTATTCTGGAAGGGTGTGCCCATATCAATAAACTGTCTTTGATCCAACTTTATATTCTGCTACCCTTGACTCTACATCAGAATCCTGTCTTATAATGCTCTCTCAGCTCCTGCTGATACACATAGGCTAGACTCTACAGCCCCTTCAATATATAGTCTCTTTTCATCTTTCCCCAATTTGGTTATGCTGAGCTGTAACTCTTAACTACTGGTCTCCCAACAGGGTAGTTGAGTGCATATCTTGAGGGTAGCAAATGTCTTTTGCAAATCCGAGATCGCTACAATAGTTTTAGGCAAGAGGGGGAACACTAGGGAAGTGGTTCACTTCTGTAGAGAATTCAGGGAAATCTGGAGTTTCAAGGTTCTTGAGTTTACCAACACAGATGTCCCCATCCCAATACACAATGTTCTGTTCCTTCCTTCCCAATCACATCCCTGACCTTGATAGAACAGACTTGCTGGGATTGAGAATTCAAACTTCTCTGATGCTTTGCTACCCTTATAATTAAGCTCTTGGACTGATCCTGAACATTTTCAGCCCTCCTGCTGCAGGAGATGGGATCCTCTTTATACATTAGTAAGGAGACTATCTGACTTTAATACTTCACCTTAAATAGGTGATTAATCACCTGCAACCTCTCTTTGTCTTTCTCTAATACATCAATAACACTAAGCACAAGCTGTTCAATTCCATAGTCTTGACATCTCCTACTTTCCTGCACCTCTCAAATACCTGAACGATTGCAACCACCAGTGCTTTCCCTTCCACTGATATCTCATCCCAGTTCACCATTGGTGAAAATTTTAATAACTGTGCCACTATAACATTTTAGGGACTATCAGGATTCTACTGACCACCACCAGTGATGAAAGCCTCATTTACAGCTTACTCTATAGGAAGCTCCAAAATCCCATTTTAGAATTTGCTTTTTGATATCAACTGTCTTAGGTGAGATTACCTGAAAACAAACTTAGAGATGGAGATTGGCATATAAGAGTTTTATTGGGGAGTGCTCTCCAGAACCATACCTATAAAAGAGTGAGCGATGCAGGACTGGGTAGAGGAAGATGTTGAACTGTGATGCAGTTGTACGAGAGGTCTCAGCCGATCTCACAGGGAGCATGGAGCTGAAGACAGAAGCCCTCATCATCAAATTTGTGGATGACATGAATTTGGGTTGGTTAGCAAATATGCTAGATGACAGAATCAGGTCCCCAGAAGTTCTTAAAAAGCTGAAAGAATGGAATTGATCCTAAATGATGAAATTTAACCAAATGCTACATCATATATTAGGTTTAGAAAATCAACCCCACAATCATAGGATGGGAGATTTGCAATGTACTAGTAGTACATATAAAGAAAATAACATCTGGAATGTAGTTGAAGCAAATTCATTGTGGTCACCTAAAAACAAATGCACTCCTAGCTACATTAATGGAACTATGATCTAAAGCGATAGAGATGACAATTTTGTTATATTCTTTGTAAGTGAACTCAACCTATGAGGGATTGTGTTCTAGACACCTTATTTTAGCTAGACCTAGGTCAGAAAAGAGTCTGATTCACCAGAATGATGAAAGTTTTGAAGACAAAACCTTACATATAGGTAATTGTTTTGGAAATAGATAATATCTAGCCGGGAGAAGATAAAGCTCATAGGAAACTTAGTCTCTAGCTGCAAATATTTGAAAGGATTCCATGGCAACTAGCCTTTTCTTCTCCTCTAATCATTAGAAATGGGAGCAAAAGTTGAAAACTAAAGAGACATTTAGATTCAATATAAGGAAGAACTTCTATTAAGAGTTAACTTTTTGAGTTCCCTCCCAAAGACATGAGCTATGTTAGGAGATGAGAGTTCCTGTTCACTTGAGACAATCAAGCTTAGGCTAGATTGTGATACAGCACGTGTGTTTTAGAAGAGATTCAAGCATCCATCACTGGTTGGAAGTTGGACTGAGATTCTGTTTCCCTGAACCAAAGACCAGAATTTCTGTTGATTTTAAGCACGTCATTATTAGAATGTGGTCTCTAGCTCAGGAGAAAGCTAAACTTGTCAAGGGTGACCTTTTAGGGAAGCGTCCTTTTTAAGGAATTCAAACTGCTTATGTAGTGTGCTTATGCCCATAATTATTTCTGAAGTGGAAGCAATAGAAGTAGAACCCTCTGCCTCAAGCCATCCCCTCCCCTTTCTCTCAAAACTTTCAAAACCTGCTCTTAAGTCCTTTTGTGAAGCATAAAAGACTAAAAACAACCCAAAGTGTTCTCCCTCTAACAAATAAGGCTGTTCAGGGGTTTAAAAGACTTCTGTTTATTAAATAGTTACTATAGACCAAACACTGCACTAAGTACTTGATTATATTTTTTAAGTCTTTAAAACAATCCCGTAAGGCGTGTTATCATTACTCTTAATTTCCGGATGGGAAACCAAAGCTTGGAAAGTCAATGGTCACTGTCAATAAGTGGCAGAGCTGAAACTTGAACCCAAGTTGTCAATCTAGGGGAAAACAGTCCACATCATTAACCACTATTCAACACTGCCTCTCCAAGGCAAAGAGAAGATTCTGGTTATATGTTATATGTAAGAATTCTGTTGGCAACATTATCGACAGCACCTTCAGGAATATCAGAGAAGATCTAAGTGCAGAGAAAGCCAGCCTAGAGAAGACAATGCCTTTAGTACAACTCAAAGAATTGTTACTTAGTATTGACACCATTTTTTGGACTAACAGCAGCCACAGTCTGCTAACAAAGTGAATCTTATTTCAATTGGCTCATTTGCTGAGAATAACAAGCACATATGCCAATGTGGATAAAAACAGGACACAGAAAGAGAGATGGAATGGAACAGGCATTTTACTGGTATCTTTAAGGGAAAAACCTACCCTTTTTTATCTTGCTATAAAAATAATCCTTCCTCATTTTAAAGCAAATTAGAAAATGCAGAAAAATACAAAGAAGATATCATTTGCAATCCCACTACCCAGATTTACAGATGACCACTATGATCAAATACATATAAATTCACAAGTATATTTTTACAAAAACGCAAATGTTCTGTATACACTGTTCTGTAGCTTCATTCTTTACTGAATATATTGTTGTAAACATTTTTCCACCTCATTAAATTTTGTTCTATCCCATCATCTTAAATGGTTGCACAACATTCCACTGTATGTATGTGCCATAATTGGAACCTCATTTTTCATAAATAAGTAAATCAGGAAAAAGTTCTCCTGCAGGTCAAGCACAAATGCCTAACGATGTGGTGGAACGAATGCTAAGGCTAAGAGGAGAGGAAAGCAGGAGCAGAGAGGCAGGAATAGCAGTTGGAGTTTTGAGCTTGGGACCTGCCTGGGGCTTTAAGAAATGGAGGGATGTGAGACATTCAATGCTGGTGACACTCGCTTAAAGGGGAAAACATGCATGAAAGGAAAGCAGGTGATGGAGTGGAAAATGTTGCAGAAGAGGGAGAAGAGAAGGACTTTTGGAATCTTCTGGGGAGAGAAGAGATATTTGGGGATGGGAGCAAGAATCCTGGCCTGAGTAAAAGAGCAGAATGAGGGTGACCAACGAGGGCCAAGCCTAAATCTGAATCTCATCAGCCATGTAAAAGCCAGTGTTTAGGCTGTCCTCACAGGAGGGTAGGTCAAGAAACCCCTTACTCTTGGATAGCCTGGATCTTGGTGTGATGCTGATGAGCTACTTATCCAAGAGAAGAGCTGTAGGAATTGTGGAGCTTGCAATCTGGGAGATTCATCATTGGATGTCTCTCAGCCATGATTGGAGAAGGGCAGTTGAAAGGAGAAGAAAAACAGACCTCAAGGGGTCTGGTAGCCATTGGTTATCCTCTCTCTTTCCTGATGATCTTCCTCCATGGCCTGAGGGACCAGTCTACGGTGCTGTTCTCCAGGTGTGGGGCTCTAGGTCTAGAGGTGAAAACGAGTGCTGAGGAGGAGCCATCTTAGAGAGAGCAGATGGAGTTCTTCTTGGCCAGGCCTCCCAAACCTCAGCAAGAGAAGCTTAATTGCCAAGGGTCTTAGGAGAGAATCTGAGGCACTAACAGCCAAGTTAGGCAGCAGGTTTTTTTTTTTTTTTAACAAATCAATTTTATTGGTATATATTAATAAAGCACGCAATTCATCCAAAGTGTACAATCAATGGTATTTGGTATAATCTGTTATACCAAATAATGCACAACATAGTTGTGCATTCATAACTTCAATCATTATTAAAGCATTTTCATTATTTCAATAATAATAATAAAAAACAAACAAACCAAAACAAGAAAATTCTTTACCTCTCAATTTCTTTATGCTTCCCCTGCTGTATATAGCTGCTATTTCTGGCTATTCTTGCACAATTATTTATTTATTAAGCAGTTTTATTGAGCTATATTCACATACCATATGATCTATCCATCCAAAGTGTGTAATCAATAGCTTTTAGTATAATCACAATATTGACCATTAAAAATACTTTTTGACCTCTGTCTTTACCATGAAAATGTGACTGAGGAGGTTCCCTCATTCTGGTCACCCCTTTTGAATAGGATTGTGGGGAGCATTGGCCCAGGCTTTTTAGACTGATAATCACCTGAAGCTCTTTTTTTTTTTTTTTTACCTCAATTAAAAGCAATTGTTTATTTTATATGAAAAAAAATTACAGAATACTGATCACAGGAACAATTTGCCAGTAATACTGAGTAATTATTTTTCATATACTATAATGTTATTTTACATTTATCTAGTCTACCCTAGCTCTTTTCTGCTTACTATTTGCATGGAATACCTTTTTCCAACCTTTCACTTTTAATGTGGTTTTGTCCTTAACATCTGAGATGGGTCTCTTGTAGACAACATATGGACAGCTCCTATTTTTTAATGCATTCTATCAGCCTATGTCTTTTGACAGCCTATTGTCTTTTGATGTTCATTCCATTAACATTCAGTGTTATTACTGTAAAGGCATTACTTACGTCATCCATTTTGCCCTTCAGCTCTCTGCTGTCATATTATTCTATTGTCTGTCTTCTTATCCTTTAGTTTACCCTTCCTAATAATCTTCATTTCTAAATTCTTCTCCAATTCTCTCATCTTTGTTTTTTCCTTTCAGACTGCAGCACTCCCTTTCGTATCTCTTGCACATCTGGTCTTGCATAACATAGTCTATCAGTTTTTGTTTGTCTGTGAAGACTTTGAACTCACCCTCATTTTTGAAGGACAGCTTTGCCGGATACAGAATTCTGGCAGTTTTTCTCTTTCAATACCTTAAATACATCATGCCACTTTCTTCTCTCCTCCATAGTTTCTGATGAGCGGTTGGCAATTAATCTTATCGAATTTCACTTGCATGTGATGCTTTGATTCTCTCTTGCTGTGAAAGAGAAAAAGAGACCTCTCATTTTCTCTAATATTTGTCATTCTGAATAGTAGGTGTCTTAGGGTAGGTCTATTCAGATTTATTCTGTTTGGGGTGTGTTGTCCTTCTTGGATATTGATATTTATGTCCTTCATAAGGATTGGGAAGTTTTCAGTCATAATTTCCTCAAATATTCTTTCTGCCTGCTTTCCATTCTCCTTCTGGGACACCAATAATGCAAATGTTTCTGTGTTTTGCATTGTTATTCAATTCCCTGAGACTCTGTTCCATTTTTTCCATTCTCTTCTCTTTCTGTTCTCTTGTCTTTTCCAATTCAGATGTTCTGTCTTTGGAATCACTAATTCTGTCTTCAAGCAATTCAAATCTGCTCTTATGTGCCTCTAATGTATTTTTAATCTCATCTATTGTGTCTTTCATTCCCATAAGGTCTGTTACTTTTCTTTGCAGGCTTTCAAATTGTTCTTATGCTCTCCCAGTGTCTTCTTAATATCCTTTATTTCTTTAGTCATATTTTCTTTAAATTCTTTGAAGTAACTTAGAAGAGTTGTGTGATTATGACTGATTAATTGTGTTAAATCCTGTATTTCTTCAGGATATTTGGTTTGTTCTTTTCTCTGGGCCATCATTTCCTTTTTCCTAGTATGGCTTGTAATTTTTTGCTGATGTTTAGGCATCTGAATATGTTGGTGAATTTATTCTGATGGATAATTCCTCTCTCTTGCCTATTTTTTTTTTTTCACAGCTCTTCTTTGATATTTGGTTCAACTTATTCTAAGTCTTTAAAACTGCCCAACTTAAGTTTTCAAAATCGGGCCAGAGACTCAATAGTGGGGCACAGATTTTCTCCCGGGGGTTGGATACAGAGAGCATGAACAGCTTTTGTCCATGCAATTTCCAGACCAGCCAGCAGATGGTGCTAGCCAGTGTACCTTTCCACGGAGGTGTTTCAGTCTTGGTTTTCTTGTGTTCTGTATTGAATCTCCAGATTGGAGATTAAAAGCAGGCTCTGCTGGCTGAATTCACTGAAGAAAAGCACCCAAACCTCCCTTCCCTTTTCCCTTGGAACAGCTGACAGGGAGGAAGATGTCTGTTCCCCTCTCAGTTGGCAGGAGTCGGCCAGGGGTTTTACCACAGCTTGATATCTTGTGGGTGGGGGAGGGGTAACCTTCCCGGCTGCCATGGGGGCTTGGTAACTCACGTTTGTCATTTCGGCTTCTTCATCTCTCTGTCCCTCACCCTCTTGGGAGTTGTATAGCACTGTCCTGGTCTGCTGACCCTCAAAGCAGGTCTCTTGGACAACTTTTGGCTCTTTCTCTGTTGTTTCTGTGAGAGCACTCAGCTCTGCCTGTTAGTCCTTCATCATCTTCCCACAGTCCTCAACATGTCATTTTAAACCACTCTGCAGGCATCTAGTGAAATTACAGATGTTTTGTCCCTACGCCTTCTTTCAGTGCTGTCTCCTGATCAAGAGAGGCACATGAACATGGATTTCCTGCCAATGTCAGAGCCTATCATACAGACTCTCCTGCAGCTCTTCTTAAGATGTGAAGGCCTGTTTGTACCAAAGGACCCCAAGGGAGTTTCAGGGTTCTGTCAAGTCAGAACCCCATATGCTCTGTGACTTGGGCCATTCTGAGCTTTGTTTCCTCATTGATAAGTCACAAAGGTAATGATGAAATCTATGTCATGCAATTGTGAGGATTAGCTGACTGGATGCTGTCTTTATGAAAGAAGAAGTTACTCAACAGTTACTTGGAAATGGGGTCTGTGAGAGCCAGGTGGCTGCCCAGACTGAGGCTGCCATCTTCCTTGGCTAATTCACAGCTTTCTGGGGCCTATACCTCAGCATTATGTGTTCCTTAAAGCTCCTGTCAACTGAACTCAGGGAAACTGATTCACTTATGTAGAGAGGCATATGTAGAAAGAGAATTTATGGAAAAAGAAAAATGCTACACCATGAACTGGACATAAGTTACACTGGCCTCTCTAGCACATTTTTTATTCCCTCAAAGTAAGCTATATGGGCAAAAAAAATTTATCGGAAGTATGTCTGAGGATCATGGAATCAGAGCCAGGAAAAATAATTCTATGATTAAAATGTTTACTGCCTTTGATAGCCTGAGGCATCCACGGGGGGTATTTGCTATGAGATGGACAGATACTCATGCCAGCCTGACAGGGCAGCTCTTGAAGAGGTCTTTCTCCTAGGACAGCACAATAAAATTGATTAGGTTTCTGCTTACCAAATTACAGTCTCACTCCAATTTTATTTTCCTGAGATTGCTCCCAGATCGTCTTGACTGGAGTTTGGTGTGTTTCTGAACACTTTAGTCACACAATTACACATAATCTCTGCATTTATTTTCACAGTTGCCTAATCACTTCAATTGTGTGTGGATTTTAACTCTCAGGGAACAATCATATTCCCTTTTCCTCAATTTCTTGAGGCTTTCACTGCCACCCCCTTGCAGACAGCAAATGTAGATGAGAAAGCTGTCAGAACCATGAAGGGTTTTATAAATGCTGGGGTATGTCATTCATATGTGTTGTCAATGATGAAGCCAAGCCTCAAAAGTTGACTTTCAGAATGGAGACTTCCTCACAAAAAGGCCTTTCTTCTTTCCCTGGGTACAAGGACAGTAAGCTATTTTGGAAAGTGCAGCGAACACACATGACCATCAGTGTTCAAAATTCTCTGCCTATGTTTTGTTCAGTCTCGCCTATGTAGCAAATCTCTTGACATCTGTTAACTACTAGATGCTTCTGATATCATTGTAGTGGGTTTATTTCAACTTTCTCCTCAGAACATCAGTCATTGGATTGTACAAATAATTATTTGATGCCTACTTATCAACCAGGTAAATAGAGAAGGCCACAGATCTGAGGTCATGGTCTTGGAGGAAAAAAACCCTGAATATTTG